>SJYQ01002243.1:102833-150392 GCA_006410935.1 Redunca redunca
AAGTTCTGAAAATAAATCCTGATTTTTGCTATTAGAAATACTGTTACTGAAAATAGTATTGTAAATGTCTACACCATTTTTATATATTTGTCTTTGTTTTTAATTCCATTTTATTGCTTAAAAAATTAGGATACCTACTAACTACTTTGTGTTTTGGTGCTCTAAAATCACTGCAGATGGTGATTGCAACCATGAAATTAAAAGACGCTTACCCCTTGGAAGGAAAGTTATGAGCAACCTAGACAGCATATTCAAAAGCAGAGATATTACTTTGCCAACAAAGGTCCATCTAGTCCATGGTTTTTCCAGTTGTCATGTATGGATGTGAGAATTGGACTGTGAAGAAAGCTGAGCACTGAAGAATTGAAACTTTTGAACTGTGGTGTTGGAGAAGACTCTTGAGAGTCCCTTGGACTGCAAGGAGATCCAACCAGTCCATCCTAATGGAGATCAGTCCTGGGGTTCATTGGAAGGACTGATGNGAGATCAGTCCTGGGTGTTCATTGGAAGGACTGATGTTGAAGCTGAAACTCCAATACTTTGGCCACCTCATGCAAAGAGTTGACTCATTGGAAAAGACCCTGATGCTGGGAGGGATTGTGGGCAGGAGGAGAAAGGGATGACAGAGAATGAGATGGCTGGATGGCATCACCGATTGGATGGACATGAGTTTGAGTATACTCCTGGAGTTGGTGATGGACAGGGAGGCCTGGCATGCTGCGATTCATGGGGTCGCAAAGAGTCGGACACGACTGAGTGACTGAACTGAACTGAACTAACACTTAAAATTATGTTAGTATCTACATTCTCTTTCAAAGATTAAAATGCAAAAAGTAGCTCCTAACTTATTCTAGGAAGCCAGTATTACCTAACTCCAAACCAGAAATGACATTATAAAAAAAGAAAGCTATAGACCTATGTCTCTCATGAACACAGATGGGAAAATCCTCAACAAAATCTTAGTGTTTTGAATCTAACAATGTATAAAAAGAAGTATGCACCGCAACCAAATGGGATTTATCCCAGGTATGCAAAACTCAATATAATGTAAGCCATTATATCAACATACTTAAGAAGATAACTTATATGATCCTATCAATAGATGAGGGGATTTGACAAAATTTATGATACAAATCTCAAAACTAAAAATAGAGTGGAACTTAACTTGAGAAGTATTATCTGCCAAAACCTTCAGATTACAAAATATTAATGGCCAGAAATTAAAAGCTTTTCCACCGTGATCAGGAATAAGACAAAGATGTCACCTTTCACCAGTCCTTTTCAATATCAAACTGAAAGTCCAAGCTAATGCATTAAATCAAGAAAAGGAAATAAAAGGTATATAGTTTGAAAAGAAAAAGTAAAGTTGATTTTGTTCACACATAGTATGATCATCTATGTAGAAAACTCAAAATATTTAATAAAAATAAACTCCTGGAACTAATAAATAATTCTANTTGACACAATGCTAATTCTTCCCAACTTCATCTATATATTAATACAATCTCAATTAAAACCCAAGCAAGTTATGTTTTAGATATTGACTAATTATAAAGTTTATTTGGAGAGTCAAAAGATCCAGAATAGTCAATACAATATTAGATATGAAAAAGAAGTTGGGAAACTGACACTACCTGAGACTTACAATGGAGCAAAAAATATCATTTTCAAAAAACAGTGATAGGACAACTGGACATCTATATGCAAAACAGAGAGAAAGAGAGAAAAATAAATCTAGACACAGACCTTATATCATTCACAAGAAAATAATTCAAAATGAACCATAGACCTAAAAATTACAGAAGAAACTACAAAACTCCTAGTGATAACATACGAGAAAACAACATGATCTTGGGTCTGGGGATGGCTTTTTAGATACAGCACCATAGTCATGATCCATGAAAGCAATCATCGACAAGTAGGCTTTATCAAAATGAGAAACTTCTGTTCTGGAGTAACAGTGTTAAGAGAATGAGAAGACAAGACATAGAAAGAGGGAATACTTGAGAAATACATGTGATAAATAGCTATTATCCATAATATGTAAAGTGCTCTTAAGACTCAGCAATAGAAAACAAATAGCTTTATTTAAAAATAAGAAAAACACCTAAATAGGCACCTCACTAAAAAATGATAGAAAAAAATGGCAAATAAACATATGAATATCTGCTCAGCATCACCGGTCCTTAGGGTACTGCAAATTAAAACAAAATGAAATTCTACTACATATCTTTTAAAATGGCCAAAATGCAAAGCATTGGTGATTCCAAATGCTGGCAAGGTTGCAGAGCGATAGAAACTCTCACTCATTGCTGGTAGAAATACAAACTGATGTAGCCTGTTTAGAAGGTAGTTTTGCAGTTTTTATAATACTAAATATACTTTTACCATACTATCCAGCAAATTTGTCTCTTTGGTGTTTACACAAGAAAGGTAAAAATTTATGTCTACACAAAAGAATGCACACAGACAAATAGCAACTTTATTCATAATTATCAAAACTTGGAAGCAATCAAGATGAATCGGTAAATAAGCTGCGGTACATCTAGACAATGGAGTATTAGTGCTAAAATAAATGCTATCAAGACATGAGCAGACACAGAGAGAACTTACATATGTGTTTCTAAATGAAAGACTTCAACCAGAAAGGCCACATCCTATAGGATTCCAATGTTAACATTCTGGAGAAGGTAAAACTATAGAGACGGCAAAAAGATCAGTGGTTGTAAAGAGCTGGAATAAGGGGGAGGGATGCATAGATGGAGCACAGAGATTTTTTAGGGGATGGAACTATTCTGTATTAAAAAATCTTCCTGCCAATGCAGGAAACAGGAGTTTGAGGCTTGGGTCAGGAAGATCACCTGGAGAAGGAAATGGCAACCCACTCCAATATTCTTGCCTATGAAATCCAATGGACAGAAAAACCTGACAGGCTACAATCCATGGGGTCACAAAGAGTCAGACACAACTCAGTGGCTAAACAACAGCAACAGTCATCATACATTTGTCTAAATCCATAGAATGCACAACACCAAGAATAAACCCTAGTGTAAACTATGGACTTAGGATGATGATGTGTTGTTGTAGATTAATATACTGTGAGAACTCTACCTCTCTGATGCTGATGTCAATAGACAGGGAGGCTGTGTATGTGCAGATTATGGTATATATGCAAATTCTCTGTACTTTCTGCTCAATTTCCTTGTGAACCTAAAACTGTTCTTAAAATGTGTTGTGTTTTGTTTTGTTTTTTTCCTAATAGAGTAATCAGAAGTTAGGTGCCCCAGAGAAGGTTCCCTGAAGTCTAGCTTGCTTTCCATTCTTCTATGCTAAACTGTTTATTACAAGGTTGGAGTTATCATTTCTTTGTTAATTCTGTTTTCATTTATGAATTTGGTCTGTTGCTTTCTGTGACACTTCTGATGATGAAAAATGACTGTTTTTAATTTGCACATGGAAGGCTGTGTGCAATACCTGAATGCTAGTATTGTGAAAATTAGTATATTCGTTTTCTACGGCTGCCACAAAAAAATGACTACCAACTTGATAACTTAAAACAACAGAAATTTATTTTCTCACAGTTCTGGAAGTGCAAAGTCTGACAACAAGGTGTTGGCAGGTTGATTTCTTCTGGAACTGCTGAAAGAAGTTTGTCATCTCCTTCTCTCGCATATTCTGGAGGCTGTCAGCAATCTTTGTTGTCATTTGGAATGCGGGTACAGTGCTCCAATCTCCACCTTCAGCTTCTCTTGAATTCTCTCCTCTGTCTTTAAACCTCTCCTCTTCTTACATGGACCCTTGTCGTTGAATTTGGGAGGTACTTGTTTGGTCCTTGATGATATAATTTTGAGATACTTCATTTGATTATTCTGTAAAGACCCTTTTCTCTTCAAATAAGACCCACTTACAGGTATGAGGTGTTAGGATTTGAACATATCTTCTTAAGAGTTTACTATTCAATCCAGTACAATTACTGGTATTAATATTGTCCCACAATCTCATAACAACATATTTGTGTCTCCAATCAGCTGGCTCTTACATTCATACTTGTGGGAGAGGAAAAAGACCAATAAAATTTGAAAATACTTCCAAGAATTTTCTTCTTGGATTTAAATGAAAAGAGTACATACTTTTCATAATCAGAAATAACTAAAAATATATTAATATACATGAGATTTCTAAAAATAGACAAAACATTCTAATTGTTCATGTAGATTCTTACATATTTTATGATGTGCTCTTCCTCAGTTCTCCAATTTAGCAAAGATTGTAGAGCTTCTCAGAATTCTGTAACTCATATTTTAGGCTCACATAAATCATAAATTTTAGATCTAATGACTCAGACTAGATCATCTACTTTTATTTGCTTTTCTTTGGTTTATTTCTTCAAAGTTTAAACATTATTTAACAGTGGTGTATTGGGGGTACGTGACATCTCAAAGAGTTGGACATGACTTAACAACTAAACAACAAAATGTCAGTGCTGACATCATACCCTATTATATTAACCTATTATATTACATTAGTCTCCTAGGAGACCCGCAAAAGGATTCCTATAAAAAGTAACTAACAGGAAAATAAAAGGAGAGATTATCAAATATTCTTTGGTTCTAACTGTGCTTGTAAAGTTTATATTGGTAGGTAAATATCCCAGCACAGCCATCATGCAGGAAAGGGTTGCAGTTTGTTTTTGAGTTAAAAAAATTCATTCCTGTTTTGTTTTGTTTTGTTTTCATTTTTTTCCTGCTTCTCCTTTTCAGCACTGTCACCATAATATAGAGCAGGAAAAATATTAAATTCACTGTAGTAAATGAGCCTACATTTTGTTCTTTTAAATAATGGGCTTATAACTATGCAGGACAAACCCTCCCTGACATTGACAACTTTAAAGCATCTCTCTCTCCATCTTCAGATGAGGGAAGTAAAAGCCATTGTTATTGATGTATGTGAAATTCTGGGAAAGAAGCAGAGCTGGGGAAAACATGTATTCTCTCTAATCCCAGTTAGGGGACCAATTTGCAGTTTACCAATTTCCATACAGATGGTTGTATTCATTCCTCTGCTTTGATTATTTACCCAGTTGTAAAACACCTCCCCTCCCCAAACACACACTTTGCTTGGGTTCAGCTGATGATGAGGTCTGAATATCGGTGGAATGAAGAATAGAAGGGTGTTTGAATATCATTATATTTGTCAGTGGGCTATTCAGTAGAACTTAGTTAGCTATGATTCCTCCTCCTTATCATCAAAAAACTGCTCTGAATATGTCACCCTGTGGTGGAATTGGGGTACCAAATTAGCACAGAGGATGTTATTAGTGATTGAAGAATGATCTACTCCAAAAGAAGTAGCTACATGTTTTCATCTGTTTTAAAATATGTTCTGATACTACTGTAGCTATTCTTTGCATTTCAGGATTCTGGAAAATCTGGAGAATACAATGTGAGACAAATTAGACTGAGGAAAGAGTCAGATAACAAATAAGGGTGAAAAAAATCCTAAATAGAATTATCTTTGACTGTCTAAGTTTGAGATGAATCTCTCATGGTCAATGCAGGATTCTAGATTACATTTAATGAGCTTTTTGAAACACATAAGATTTTTGCTAAAATTAAAAATTAATTCCCTGGGACGTGTATAGAATGAAGCTAGGTCTATTTTACCATGACTCAAGATTTAGTCACTGTAGGAATGTGAGCATAGGCAATATAAGATCCTTGCTTGAGAGTGATTGTCTAATATATACAATAGCTTATATTTAACATTTCTTTCTGTTGCCTCAAAATTTCATGCATAATCTTCTGTATACTAGAAGTTTTGGTTCAGTCTTTGTATCATTTAGTCCTCAGTGAAAAACCTTAAAAAAAAAGAAAGAAAGAAAGAAAGAAACTATCATTGTTTTTTCCTTAAGGAAAGTACCTCTGACCTTCTTTTCCACTTCCACTAAATCAAGTGTCTCTCTTTAAAAAAAAAAAAATCATCTAAAAAACTGTTGTGCTTAGTCTCTTCAGTTGTATCAATTGTTTTGTGACCCCATGGACTGTAGCCCTCCAGGCTCCTCTGTCCATGGGATTCTCCAGGCAGGAATACAGGAGTGAGTTGCCATGCCCTCCTCCAGGGGGATCTTCTGACCCAGGGACTGAATCTGCATCTCACGTCTCCTACATTGGCAAGTGGGTTCTTTACTGCTAGCACCAGGTGGGAAGTCCTTGCTCACAAGTTTTACTGAATGACATCGTTCTTTATCAATTATTTCCATTCATGACTATAAATTACTTTAGGGTGAAGATAATGACTTAATGAATCAGTCTGAATTCACCACTGTGCACACTGTGAACATAGTATTCATATTAAAACTAGATAGAGTGAGTAGATAGAAGGTAAGACAGAGAGAGAGAAGTTTTGAATTTTCTAAGAGAGTAATTTACAAGCTAGAGAACATGTACAAAAACAGACGGAGAGGAATATTGAAGCCACATCATATGGTAAAAACTGTGAAAGGATCCTATAGTGTAAAATAATAAATTCACATTAGATGTCTCTAAACAGAAGCTTAATCATTCTTTATCCAAAAAAATAGAATCTATATCTTAGTTGGGAGGTGGATAGAAGATGGATGGTTAAGACCCTTCTAACTTTCTGATCTATGGATTCTATTTTCATGTGTGCATTATTCTATTAAAATATTTGCTCACAATTTTTTCTCCAAAATCAATCATCGAAAGCAATTCACTTTATTTGTGGATTTTAAGTTCTTTGTAGCAAAAATTATGTCTTCATAAAATTTTCAGAAGCTGGATTGCAAGGAGACCCAACCAGTCCATTCTGAAGGAGATCAGCCCTGGGATTTCTTGGGAAGGAATGATGCTAAAGCTGAAACTCCAGTACTTTGGCCACCTCAAGCAAAGAGTTGACTCATTGGAAAAGACTCTGATGCTGGGAGGGATTGGGGGCAGGAGGAGAAGGGGACGACAGAGGATGAGATGGCTGGTTGGCATCACTGACTCGATGGACGTGAATCTGAGTGAACTCCAGGAGTTGGTGATGGACAGGGAGGCCTGGCGTGCTGCAATTCATGGGGTCACAGAGTCAGACATGACTGAGAGACTGAACTAAACTGAAATGTATCCAAAATATTAAAGCTATCAGCAATTCTTTTATTTTTTAAAGACAGGAAATTCTACTCAAGACTTCTTAAATTCAAATATTTCCAGGACATAAGTAAGTGGATGTGTCCTATGACTCACACATATATCATATCTTTTAAAAAAAAAAATCCTTATAGGTGATCCAGAAATCAAGGATTCAAGTGACTCACAATTGTATGGATAAAATTATTATTAGTCTTTTTCTATCATTAAAATTACATTGATGCCATCACCAACTCAATGGATATGAGTTTGAGCAAACTCCGGGAGATAGTGAAGGACAAGGAAGCCTGGTGTGCTGCATAGGGCTGCGATGAGTTGGACACGACTTAGTGACTAATCACGAGATTAATAAATGCCATTTGTGTTCAGGTTTAATGAGAAGCAAAAAGGAACAAAATGCTCCAGAAGATGTTTTCCTAAAGCCACAAAAGCTTCTGGTCAACTGGTCAACCTCATTTAATTCAGGAAGATAACAAATCCAATGGATCGGCTTTGCAAATTAGCAAATTCATCATCATTTTAAACAAACTGAAGTTATATGGAATGTTTTTATAAGCTACTTCAAATATTTGGTGTAAAATGACAAGTCTGGCACCCCCAAAATAAAAATGTGATTCCATAATTCTTATGAACCTAATCATTAGTAAAGGTTTAAATCAGTCTCAATTTTCCATAATTTCCCCAAAAATAACATGTCTTATGTTTGATAATATTTTGGTAATCAGGACTGATGAATGGCAGCATCCCCTAGTAAACTTAGTCCTCCAAAGTCATATGGCCTTCTAGAGTCAGTGTCATGTAGAGAAGGTCATGGAATTCAACAAAACAGAGACAGGCCCCAAACAAGGACCTGCATCCTTCCCACATTAGAATCAAGTCGGAATGATTAGGTTCACACAGTCTTTGCCAATGGCATCACTTCTTCACTGCAGTTAAATATATATATATATATATATATGTGTGTGTGTGTGTGTGTGTGTGTGTGTGTGTATTTCCCATGCTTCTAAGTTGAACAGCTAATCATCTCTGAAAGCAGTGCACGTACAGCTTAGTTGATTTAAAATGTTTTTGTTCATCTACCTGTGCTACCTCACCAAGGAGGTAAAATCAAATGAATCAAATGATCAGGTAAATGTATAAAGGTCAGATGATAGAAACAATGCTAAGAAATTATTAGGACAAATATAGTTTTGTCAGGCTGCATTTAACGTGGTAACATTTTTAGTATTATGTTTTTAAGCAAGGGCTAATGTGCAATTTTGTTTTAAAATTACCGAGAGACATATTGTTTCTGGACTATTAACTTTTTTTTCAGTATTTAGATCACAACTCCGAAGGCTTCGCTATATTTTGACAAGTACTGACAAAGAGTGTCATGGAATTGTGACTCAATTGTCACCTTTAGAGTGTTCAAACTGAAAAATTCAGGATGAGTGCTAGGTACTAATTAGAACTGTTATATTAGGAAAGCAAATACAATAGTGTCTAACATTAAACAAAGCACAGTTCGCCTCAAAAATGGTTTCTTTTGTGTATGGGTTAGTCTATAAAACCATTTTGCATGTTAATGAGGCACAAACAATTATTGCCAGAGTAACTAGTTTCACACAATTACAAAAATCACATAAAAGCCTTATTGTTTGTTGTCTTATGATTTTTAATGCTAATTTTGCACTTGATAATTTCAGATTTCATTTGTACCTCAGTGCACAATTAGGTTTTTATATCTATGAAGGTGAAGGCTAGTACTGGGAAAAATAACTCCTCATAGAAGAAAGTAAAATAGTCATATTCAGAATGAGACTATCAGACAGCCTAAAAAAGATGGAGAAAAGTGATGAGCAGAATTTCCATCAAGGGAGAAGACAACATTTATGTGTCTGAAAGAAGAGTATTTCCTACAGAAATTGGAGGAGGGTGAAGAAGTTGGTAAAAAGGGGGAAAAAATCATACAAACAATGGAATAGTGTGGGGAAGAATCTAGAATTAAGACATAGGTGGAATCATCAGAGAACTAGTGGTTACATGGTAAATTGTAGTTGTAGTTGATAAACTAGTATGGTAATGGTGGGATGAATTCAAGTACATGGAGACAACTGGGCACCAAAACTCAGCCAAGAATTTCAAATATCAAACAGTGCAAACACTGAGAGCACTTGCTGAAATTTTAGGGAAAACTGAATGGTTACTTAACTGATGAAGATCTCTGTATTAAGATCAGATGGAAGTGGCAGATTTTTATTTTGCTAAAACGGGTTTTCCTTTTTGTTTCACGAGTGTGCAGGGGAACTTACTTCTCACAATTCCTCATTAGCTAACAATCTAATCTTTTACTTTAATAAGGCAGATAGGAATGTATTAAATAGTTTTTCTCCTGAAAAAAAAAAAAGAGATATTTGGTATGGCATATTTAATTTGTTTACACATTAAAATATCTTTTTTAGCTACAAACCATCAGAAATTACTTTGATCAGTGTTGATCTCCTGCAATGGCTGTGAGAACTCTGAATTTTCTAGTTGCTGTTACTTCTTAGACAATGTGACATATACCAGGTAAGAGCTTAGATTTAATGCTATCTTAGATGTTGTTCCTACTTCCCTGGTGGCTCAGACGGTAAAGCGGGGGAGACCTGGGTTTGATCCCTGGGTCGGGAAGATCCTCTGGAGAAGGAAATAGCAACCCACTCCAGTACTCTTGCCTGGAAAATCCCATGGATGGAGGAGCATGGTAGGCTACAGTTCATGGCATCACAAAGAGTCGGACACAACTAAGCTAGTTCACTTTGAAAAATTCTTAGATATTGTTGAATAGAGCACAATGTTTGAAAGGTCAGAATTCATTTTTCTGTTAGTATACTTTTTCTTGTTTTTATTTAAGCAACCTGAGGTATATAAAATTGTTTCAGCTCTTTCATAGGATTTAAAACACTGAAATATACTTAAAATGAATGCATTTAAACTATTAGTATAAAAAATTCAAAACCCAAAACTTTCCCATAAAATTAACTTAGTGTTTTAACTCTTTTTTTTTTAAACAAGCTTCCCTGGTGGCTCAGACATTAAAGAATCCGCCTGCAATGGAGGACACCCGGCTTTGATCCCTGGCTTGGGAAGATCCCCTGGAGAAGGGAATGACAACACACTCCATTATTCTTGCCAGGAGAATTCCATGGCCAGAGGATACTGGCGGATAACAGTCCATGGAGTCTCAAAGAGTCAGACACAACTGAGCTACTAACCTTTTCACACTTTCATAGTCTCACTTTTATTTATTTATTTATTTTTGGTCTACTATTGAAAGCATCCTTCAAAGCACTAGAGTTTTTTCCAGTGGTAAATTTTCTGGTCACTTATTTTATGGTAAATTTGCATCCTTGTTACTCATCCACTACAGTTAATGCATGTAGTTAGAAAAGCATATCTTATCATATGAAAATATCATTAATATACCCTTGCAACTAGGTAACAGTTTAGAAATATTGTACAGCTTTAGGTAAATAATTGTTTCATGATTTTCACAGTTTGAAGGTGACGATTCCTCTCTTTCTGACCTTTCTCCTCAACAACTGTCTACTTACCCAAGGAAGACAGGAAGGAAGGAAAGGAAAGCAGGCAGAAAGGGAGGGAAGGAGATAGGAAGAAAGGAAAAGGAATTCTGAGGTTGTGTCTGAGTTGTTTCTATGATATAAAGCAAAAAAATACCCCTGGGCTTTTCTTTTAGAAAGTTAGCACTGCTGTTTAACTTCATACAAACTAGATAATACCCATTCCTTAATCGTGTGAAAGTCTATAACAAATATTTGCTGCATTATTCATGTACATTTTCAATGTAAAGACTTTTAAACTCACTTGACAAATAATTAAATCTGTTTTATGTAAACATGTTAAGACAAAAGTAAGAATACACATGTTATGTGTTTAAATATGTAATGAAACTGAACCCACTTAGTGTGAAAAATCATTTCTATATCACCTAAAAATTAGTGGTGGCTACCTATAGTATAATAATCTCAAGTTTATGTCCACGGCTTGTTTCTTTTGGTGTCTTTGAACCCTCAAAATATTTTTTTAATTTTATTTCTTTTTAAAATTAAAAAATTATGTTTTTATGGAAAGGTATATTGTTATAAATATAGCAGTGTGTATATGTCAGTCTCAAACTCCCAATCTATCCCTCCCTCCTACCCTTCCCCTTTAGTAATGGTGAAAGAAAATGAAGTTGCTCAGTCGTGTCCAACTCTTTGCGACCCCATGGACTGTAGCATCCAGTCCCATCACTTCATAGGAAATAGACGGGGAAACAGTGTCAGACTTTATTTTGGGGGGCTCCAAAATCACTGCAGATGGTGACTGCAGCCATGAAAGTAAAAGACGCTTACTCCTTGGAAGAAAAGTTATGACCAACCTAGAGAGCATATTCAAAAGCAGAGACATTACTTTGCCAACTAAGGTCCGTCTAGTCAAGGCTATGGTTTTTCCAGCTGTCATGTATGGATGTGAAAGTTGGACTGTAAAGAAGGCTGAGCGCCGAAGAATTGATGCTTTTGAACTGTGGTGTTGGAGAAGACTCTTGAGAGTCCCCTTGGACTGCAAGAAGATCCAACCAGTCTATTCTGAAGGAGATCAGCCCTTGGATTTCTTTGGAAGGAATGATGCTAAAGCTGAAACTCCAGTACTTTGGCCACCTCATGTGAAGGGTTGACTCATTGGAAAAGACTCTGATGCTGGGAGGGATTGGGGGCAGGAGGAGAAGGGGACGACAGAGGATGAGATAGCTGGATGGCATTACTGACTCGATGGACGCGAGTCTGGGTGAACTCCGGGAGTTGGTGATGGACAGGGAGGCCTGGCGTGCTGTGATTCATGGGGTTGCAAAGAGTCAGACACGACTGAGCGACTGAACTGAACTGAACTGGACTGTAGCCTACCAGGCTTCTCCCTCCATGGGATTCTCAAGGCAAGAGTACTGGAGTGGGTTGCCATTTCCTTCTCCAGGGGATCTTCCCGACCCAGGGATCGAACCTGCGTCTCCTGCATTGCAGGCAGACGCTTTAACCTCTGAGCCATCAGGGAAGCCTAACCTTTATTCATTCTCTAGTTCAAGTCTATGTTGTTGTTCAGCTGCCCCTTCCTGTCTGACTCCTTGTGACCCCATGGACTGCAGCACACCAGGCCTCCCTGCCATCCTTCAGTGTCATATCTTTTTGTCCTTTTATACAGTTCATGAGGTTCTCACAGCAAGTATGCTAGGGTGGTTTGCCATTCCCTCCTCCAGTGGATCACGTTTTGTCAGAACTCTCCTCTATGACCTGTCTGTCCTGGGTGGTCCTACACAGCATATCTCATAACT
Organism: Redunca redunca; assembly: GCA_006410935.1. Classification (NCBI taxonomy): domain Eukaryota; kingdom Metazoa; phylum Chordata; class Mammalia; order Artiodactyla; family Bovidae; genus Redunca; species Redunca redunca. The sequence goes on from SJYQ01002243.1 coordinate 115,335, forward strand.
TCATTGAGTTATACAAGCTCCTTTGTCACAACAAAGCAACGATACATAAAGAGGATTCAATTTCTATATCCAAGACCTTAGTTCCTAGATTTAGGAAAACTTACATAGTACAAAATAAACATTTAGCAGTGTTACTATTGAGTCTAAAATATAACTGACCATTCAGTTCAGTTTAGTTCAGTCGCTCAGTCGTGTCCGACTCTTTGCAACCCCATGAATCGCAGCACGCCAGGCCTCCCTGTCCATCACCAACTCCCAGAGTTCACTCAGACTCACGTACATCGAGTCAGTGATGCCATCCAGCTATCTCATCCTCGGTCGTCCCCTTCTCCTCCTGCCCCCAATCCCTCCCAGCATCAAAGTCTTTTCCAGTGCGTCAACTCTTCGCATGAGGTGGCCAAAGTACTGGAGTTTCAGCAAATTTGGCAAAGCAAAAGACAGTTTGGGAAATGTACACCTTAATGGGCATTACATAACATCATCATTCTTGAAACGGATTAGATATATTATATTAAACATTCCAAAATCATCTTTCTTGTCAATTTAAAGTATACAGTATATTTTTCCATAACATTTAGCCTTCACACAAAATGGAGGTGGTTAAAAGAGTTCACAAAAAGAATTCTATTCATTATTCATAAACCTTAAAATGATTCCTCTGTCTAAAATTTAAGAATTGAAAATATCTCTGGAATTAGAAATGCCACTTAAGCAAAAGAATGCCAAAGAATCTAAAAAAAAAAGTAGATCCATGTATATGTATAATAGATTCACTGTGCTGTATACCTGAAACTAACACAACATTGTCAATCAACTACATCCCAGTAAAGATTTAAGACAAAGAAAAATGATGCCCCCTGTTTTTCTCCCAAATTTTATCTTCTGCTCTAGGCATGGTTAGGTAACCTGAGAAAGCCACTTCCAGACTAGCTAGAGAAATGGGAATAACCATGTTTCTCATCCTGCTGTCCCTATGGTGAATCTTTTCCTTTCACTGCTACTGCCCTTTCCTGAATACAGAGGAGCCCAGGAAATTTCCTTCAAATAAGTCTTCAGTTATTACACTCCAGGGAGGAAAATGACTCGTATAAGCCATCACCTTGACGTCCTTCTCTGTCTCTACCATCACTTCCTCCTTTCCAAACTCCAGGTGCACACACACACACAAACCCCTTAGGACATCCCCGATTTTTACCAGCCCTGATCCTGGAAAGAAAATGCATACCCTCACCCATGCCTTTTGGCTGCTATCTGGCTGCATCCATTCCACAGCTGGGATGACTAGCCCTACTGTTTTATTTATGATGCAATCAGCTGCAGTAAGAAGGTGAACTGTGACTGCTATTCCATTGCATAAAAAAAGCCTTTTTAGCCCTATGTTATAAACATTTAAAAGTCTCTCTTACCCTTTTAGAAAAAGCACAGCAGGAGGTAGATAGAGGTCACTTGAAGTCTCTAATTCATCTACATTTATAGTAGGTGTTGCAAGCTCTATTAGCAGAAAATGTATGGCAGTCAGATCTAAGTTTAATATTTTACTTTAACTATCTACCTCTCTAGCTAATGCCAGAGCTGTGCCCATGATTGGTGGCATGTAGACACTTACTAGTGAAAGCTTCCCCTTTGGCAAAAAATATCAGTTGGAAAACTGCTGTTATGATAATATATTTGTGTATCAACTCAGAAAATCCTCCTTAAGAGATTTTTTTCCCCCTGCACAAGCAAGCACTAAGAGTACACAAGGCTTTCTGCTAACATAGATATTGATACACACTAAAATGAATGGTAACCAGACATGTCTGTATATTGTCTTGCAGGTCACCAACGGAAAATATTTTGAACTGGGAAAGTAACTGTCTTCTCATCATACCAGTGAAAGTGCTCTAAAAGGAGCTTCAGCACCCACATACCAACTTAGCAGCCTGAAAGCTAGTAAAGTGCTGCAAGCTGACTGACTTTATCCTGGAGTCTCATAATGGTTTCCTTCCTGGGCCCATTTCTTCGGACACTGCCATCTTGTGAGTACTAAATACATCATCAGTGAGTCTCATTCTCATGTATTACACTAATACATCATTGGAATGACAACTGCTTCTGATGATCTATTAATGCAATACATCAGAGTGAGGTGTTTGAATGGGATATTACTCAGAGACCAGTGCCGTCTACATAAAGCTGGGTCCAAAATCCAATTCCATTTAATTACACAGAATTCATAGCACGCTAGCAGTGGACAAACACTACCAAAATCCGATCATCATCAAAGAAATTATTTGCATTCTCATTTAATTATCAACAAAAATCTTTCCCTTTCCTGGAAATGGAACTGTCTGATAAGTCAGTGATTCAGACTCCATGAGCTCACCACCCTCTATGACACGTAAGAATTATTTTACAAAGGCCCATGAATAAAACAAATACTCTTTCCCTACCCTCACTGCCTCACATACTATAGTCATTAAAAAAGACATCAGATTTTTTCATCTAAAGTACAATTTCTTTGGTTAACATACACACTGAATTGAATGTTCTTTGTTTGTAGTCACCAGATACCGTCCAAACATTTGTACTTCTGTAAATATTATACACAGGAAAAAAAAAAGACACCAGAAAAAAGCAACTGAATTTGCTTTAGAGTCAGTTATAGTGCACTCTGTATATGTGTCATTTGTCACAAAGCTATCGTAAAGCACACCCAGTCCCTCTGTTCTTCATTTCTGCATAAGATACATCTATTTGTATTTGTATTTTTATAGCTTACTGTGAAATTTAAATTGTGTAATCTGTTGCTCTTTGGTTGGTGCTACAAATAAGATTGGCATTGTCTTTAATAATCAAATTTTTAAAATTGCATTCAACCTTCATTACCATGAAATTTTTCAGAAATTCACTCTTTAACCTGCATTTTTTTGTTGTTCAGGTTGGAATCCCTTGAGTGTTTTCCATGGTGTTTCATAACAATAATCCAATATAATTTAAATGAAACAGGTATCAAAATTTTACAGCATTAACCTCTGAATTTGAGGTTATTTTACTTCCAATTAAAGTTAAGACCACGATAAAGTAATACGCCAGATTGGTGCATTGGTTTATGAAGCAATTGAAATTCGATTGTATAACACTCTCCTACCTTTGTCACAGATTTTTTCAAATAGACTATTTTGTTTAAAAAGCATTTATCTATTGTTAATGTCTTTGGAGAATTCATCTTGGGATTTAGACTGAAGATAAATGCAAGCATGTGAAGGTTTATGAAAAATGCCTCTGCAAGTGACATGCAGCCTGGTATGAGTTACCACAGTCCGTTTCACATATGGGGCAATCCATGAATCTGCTACTTGCCTTGCATTCATTATATTTGCTGGTCACGTATTTTGTTCTTCCTGTTTTTGAGACCCTTTGATATAATATATTCTTAAATACAAAATGCTGACAGTAAATCTGAAAGGAATGAGATATATACATCTATTACACATTTTTATATTCTATATATGATGATATATACATAATGTAAAAAGAGTCACCTCAGTATCAATTGCATCCTTCACTATTGATTGCACACCTCAAATATGTATTTCATTTAAACTCAGGAAGAGAATTAAAACTACTTCAAATTAAACTTCATTTTAAACATTAAACTTTAAATTAAACATTAAAACTACTTCAAATAGAAGAGATGCTTTATAAGGATTCTTTTATGAGGGTAGGAAAGTGTGTGTGTGTGTAAGAGAGAGAGACAAAAGGAACAATGGTAAATAATGCATGTCTTCTAGAAATATGGATTAATCAATCTAGTTTGAATCTGTGATAAAGCTCCCTGTCACTTAAAAAATGAATATAGATGTTTTTCCACATGTGACTCTTTTATTGAGTTTATAATTCCTCAGCACTCACAGTCCTGTTTTCCATTACTTTTTCTCTCCTTACTTTTAACTAAAGGTTATCTTAGTCTCAAGATTTCTTTACATATACTTCACATAAGAGTATTCAACTAATGGAGTTTCAGCTCTTGCTAATTAAAAAATTACCTTGAGATTTAGACACATACTATATGTGAATAATATGCAGTTATGGAAAAGAAGCATGCTCATGATATGTTTAGCTTCCTTTCCTTTTCTTGAAATGCTCTTCTATTTCACTTGATAATATTGTGCCACCCTTGGACTCTTAGGCTGTCTGTCTCACACTACCATTCTGTATGGAGTTAGATACACATGAAAAGCCATACCCCAGCCTGTGGCTGCCCTGGGTTAATATAGGGAAAGTGCTTTCTGTGCTCTGAAGCAAGGTTGGAAGTGAGTTCATGATAACAGAGTTCCTCCACACCATCGTGAAGTTTCAGGATGTCACGAGGAAGAGAGATGGCCGGACTCCATCACTCTGGATGCATTCAGGGGCTGAATGAATTTGAAATATGACCAAGTCTGAATGGAAGAGTGGTCACAAAGCCAAAAACAATTACTTCAGCTTGCAAAATGTTTAAACGATTTACTTCACAGGACAAATGCAGAGTCTTCATGTGCTGGGAAAGTCTTAAAACTATATTTGGACAAAATTCGGTCAGGCTTGTTTCACAAGTTATTAGAAGAGGGGAAGGCAAGGGATTTGAGATGCCAGCCCCATTTGGTCAGGGATTTTCTGAAACCCAAACCCCTGTCCTGTCATCTTTGTTTCAGAAAGTCTGATGTGTTCACGTTTTCCATCACCTTGGGAAGAAAGCTGAGGTAAGTAGCTTAATTTATAGATTGATGGGACAAACTTATTTAAAAATTCTCAGTATGGTCTCATGAATCATGTAGGCCTATTAAACTAATTGCTAAGTAAATTTAAGCAGTATTACAGTAAAATTCAAGGGAATTTATCATCAATCTGAAGAGATCTTTGGTGGTCTCATGCTGCCCCCCACAGATATGTCTCAGAACATTCATTATGCCATAATTACAAAGTCTCTTTGAAGAGGCTAAAAATCCCGAGACGCCTCTCATCAATTATTTTCACCTGTTAATTCATTTTGTGTGAGGTAATAACCTCGGCATAATAACAAATGTGCAAGTACTCCGATTTTGCAATTAAAAGCAGCAGGGCTTCTATTTTGATCATACAGACTGTGACATCCATCATAGAAAACAATTTGGGCCTAGCAGGATGACAGATGCCGTACTGATGGCTCTACTAACTAACTGCCTGTCCTAGGGAAAAAAAAAATGGTCAGGCTTCCACCCGCAGCTGCAAGCTATCTGATAGCTTCTGACCAGTCAGCAGGAGAAAGCCTGCATGACTAAATTACTGAAAGGTAATTTTACTTCTCAAAATGAGGATTTCTGAGCCATAAATGTATGCATTCCAGTGGCTGCTGTAATTTGGGAACAAATAGCCCTTTTCATTTGAAAATGACGGGAACCACTGCCAGTGTTCAGGACGTTTTGTTTCTCGGGCTTTTACATGAAAAATACAATGTAATGCTCATTATTTCTGCCCCTTTTCACATCTTATTAGACAGAGAAAGCAAGGTGGTTATCTGTGCTCTCTTAGGCTAAATCTACACATGGAAGATATTCCCCCCACCTCCAGCTTCTGGACAGGTGCCTAAATAATAGAAGAGTGTCATTTTTGTCTTTCACTTTGTATAGAGTCCAAGTGAACTCTATCTCAGAATTGCATCCCACAATCCCAGCTCAACTGAAAGACACCTACACCTAACCTGATCCCATTACAAGGACGAAGCTGATTACCTGCGTGTCCTAGCTGCAAGAAATGAATTAGCTGCTAATGAATGCAGATGGAAGGTTTCTGCCCTTGTTTTTTTAAACCTCAGTATTTCAAAAGAGTTCATAAAACATGATGTACCTTCTCATTTCACTTCAATAGTAAAGTATTGGGATCTTACTCTAGCCTTCATGAGAATAACTACTGTCTTTTTTGAAACATGTGCTTGCATGCTACTGCCAATCTTGAAAATCATACAACAGTGCAAGTAAGTTCTGGCTAATTGAAAAAAAACATAAATATTTTTCATGATTACCTCCAATAGGAAAAGACCTCAAAAGAAATTGAGGAGCTTTGTGTTCTGTTGTTTCTCCAGCAAAACTAAATTCAGAGAATGAATTGTGGAATATAGGCCACTGAGTACAATAAAAGCAGGTATGACATGCAAGCAAAAACCATCTTATGGGAAGTTGTTATGTTTTCAGGATGACGTGTTTGACTTCTTCCATGTGAATTGGACAACAAAGGACGAGAGAAAGACAAAAGGTTAAGCACAGTACGAACTTTCTCAGCAGTCCTGCATCTTAAGAAGACAGCCTAGTTTATGCTATTAACAGATGATATGATATTAACACTTTACACTTTGTTCTCACATTTCTTGCAGACAAACAAAGAAGAGCACTCTGTTTCTTGGGGAAAATCTACTGTTTCAGAGTCTATTGTACCAGACTCATAAACCTTGTCAACAAGAAGGATGAATAGATGATAGAAGCTGGGTTGTGCTGCTGGAGAAACACAGAGCAGGGAAGGAAGAGCTTATTTTTCCAATGCTCTGTTCTGGGTTCTTCCTAAACATTTGAAGCTAATCGGGGGTAGGTCTCCTTTGACTTTTAGTAGGGTGATCTTTCCATGTTCACTATTAGTAAATCCTTTAAACTTCTGCAAAACGCCTCTGCATAAGAATAAAAGTCTCTGTGAGCAGCTTGGGAAGTTGTAAGACACAAGTTCTTTTCATCAGGGAGCACAATGAACAATCAAATGAAAGAGACACATTAGAACAACAAAACTGCAATTACCCATCCGAGATCCCCTGTAATGGGAAGCCAGGGGGACATGGCCTTTATGCACACACTCTGACTGTAACTAATGCTCAGTAGCCATCAACAAATTATGACTCTTGACAGTTTTGCTGCCGCAGTATTAAGCCCAGAGTCCAATGGAGAAAATATATGGTTTTTATTACAAAATTGTTCTTGTTTACAATTCTAATATCCTCTTCATTATCTACTTTTCTAGACATTTTAGGCAGTTCTGAAGACCTGGGGCAGCACTAGTCCTGTCATAAAGAGAAATTAATGTTGTTAAAGTTGGCCTAGCTGCCCTCTGGGACGGCTGAAGATGTGGAAATATAAGGCTCTGTTTTTAAAATGAAAATGATTAAAGGCACAGACACCTTGCTCTTGGAGCAGCCACTAAAACTTTTAATAAAATACATGGGCACATACACACAAAAGCTTCTTTTCTTTTCCTTTCAATAAGTCATCATCTTCTCTCCCTCTCTCTCTCAAATCCCACTTTGTTCTATAAAGACGCAGCTTGCTTTAAAGACTAATAAGTGTAAAAACATGACCTCACTGTCATAAAGAACACATTTATTTCATCCAGGAGTAGCTCATTCAATAAGGACTAGGCACAGAGAAGCCAGGAGAGCCTTCTCCCAATAGTCAGCAAGCTAATTAGGAGCACGTTTTAATAGGTAGTCTTCTCAACAGCTGACCAGCTTAATCTCACCTCTGGAGAACACGGAAGAGTAGCCTGACCATCACCACTGCTAGAGGTATGAACCGGCTTGCGTCTTCTAGGGTTGCAGGGAGGGGTTTCACCAGGGGCAAGCAAGAAAGAAACAGCAAGCTAGTGGAAGTTACTAGGAATCCTTTTAGAGAGAGACTACCAACAGTATCTCGAACAAAATGGCTCATATATCCCAAGACAAATGACAGGAAATAACTCAAAGGAAGAGAGCATAACCTTTGCCGTCCGAGGGCGAATGAACAGCAGTCAAGATATCACCTCTCTGATCCTCCCAACCTTAGTCATTTCATCAGGTTAACTGGATGCTCTCCATACAGCATTTGAGAGCAAAGTAACACCCCCACTCTGCCAATGTTTTAATTTTAGTATTTTATTTCAAGAACTCTTGTGTTTCCACCATTTTTCTTTTCTTCCTCTGCTTCTTTCCTCCTGTTTTTCTTCCTTACTTCCTTTCTTGTTATTTCTCCTATCTCTCTTTCTTTCTTTCTCTTTCAGTTTCTTTTTAATGTGCCCTACTTGCCATCATTCTGCTCAGATAACAAATGTGTAACTAATACCCATATGGGAGGAATAAAAGCGCTACAGTAGCCTTAAGTTGTTTTTATTTTCCCCATTGTTTGCTTGGTTGGTTATTCACAAGAGTTAATGTAGCTTCCTGACAAATCTAAAGGCCCTAGAAGATAGTCTATATGCATACTTCTCTCATTCAGATAATTTCATCAAATATCCACTTTAAACAGATTTAGCAGACTTGAGTCTCTCATTGTTATATTTTCAGGAGAAACATATAGAAGCCATGTGAAACCACAAATCAAGGTCATTTCAACAGTATTTGAAGAACGTCACCACTTATTCCATCAGGCAAGTTGAGTACCCAATGGCAGCCATGCTGTCATTTAACTCTCCCACTCTGCTCTTTCTTCAATGGGCACCCGTTTCCTTCCTCAAGTTTAGTTGTTTTGTTTTCTCTCTTAATTCCTAGTTCTGGGCCTCCATTACAGACAAATAGAGTAAACATTTGACCACACACAGTAATGGGGGAGTGCCAGTCCCTCAAACAGCTACAACAGCCACTTTTTCTCCTGGGGCCTGATACAAAGTGGCTGAAATACCACAAATGGATGTCCTAGCCTTCAGATTTGGAAGCTATTCTAACTTTCAGGAGTCACCTAATTAAATTTTAATGCTGTTACGTATAAACACCTTAACTGAAACAGCTAATACCTTGTTGGAGATTAGTTGGCAAATAGCTTTAAAGGAATTTGGCTTTGAGATAATCATTGCAACAACATTAATGTTATTGAGACCCTGCTCTGTACCAGTCACCGTTCTAACTTCTTTTTGTGGTTGAACTTAATGAAGCACCACAAAAGCCTTTGGTAAATGAGAACATCATGGCCCACAGAGGGTAAGTCACACGGCTGCTTAAGACTGAACCACGAATCACACCCACACATTCTGGCCCCATATTTGACATCCTTAAAGAGGCAATTAAACTCTGCAATTAAACTCAAATCCACAATTAAAAAGGAAGACAAATGCCATTCGAAGGAAAGAGCACTTAAAGGTAAAGCTCTACAATCATGCTGCTTTCCTCAATCCTTGCTAAAGTCCATATCATGACCAAAACACCCCTTAAACACTGATTATAGAATAACAAACATTCACCATCTATTTCTGTCACCAGATATTTCTCCAGCAACTCATATAGCATTTTGCTTATTTAACCCTATTTTGCTGTAGTCTTTTCTGAGAAGTTATGTATTTTTTTCTAGTTGATGCCAACATATGTTTTGAAGGGGACTGGACAAGATGGAAAAAGCATCTAGTGCTGAGCCTGTGGTTTCCTCATGTGCAATGTGTCTCACTCAAATCATAGTTCAGGTCTGAAATTTTATATAAGTTTTTTCCTGTTGTTAGTAGCTCAGTCATGTCTACCTCTTTGCCACCCCATGGACTGTAGCCAGGCTCAACTGTCCATGGGGATTCTCCAGGAAAGAATACTGTAGTGGGCAGTCATTCCCTTCTCCAAAGATCTTCCTGACCAGAGATCAAACCCAGGTCTCTTGCATCACAGGCATGTTCTTTACCACTGAGCCAGCAGGGAAACCCTGAACTTTCATATACATGTGTTTATGTATGAGGCAAATTACATAAACCAGAAGTTCAGTTCAGTCGTGCAGTCGTGTCCGACTCTTTGGGACCCCATGCATTGCAGCACACCAGGCCTCCCTGTCCATCACCAAGTCCTGGAGTTCACTCAAACTCACATCCATCAAGTCAGTGATGCCATCCAGTCGACTATCTCATCCTCTATCGTCCCCTTCTCCTGCTGCCCTCAGTCCCTCCCAGCATCAGAGTCTTTTCCAATGAGTCAACTCTTCACATGAGGCAGCCAAAGTACTGGAGTTTCAGGAAGCAGCATATATCTTCAGTAAATGAAATACTAATTTTCCACATTAAACAACAGCATATATATGTGTGTGTGTGTGTATAGATATTCAGAACATGTATATATTCAGTTGAGAATTATCAATAACCTCAGATATGGAGATGACACCACCCTTATGGAAGAAAGTGAAGAAGAATGAAAGAACCTCTTCATGAAAGTGAAAGAGGAGAGTGAAAAAGCTGGCTTAAAGCTCAACATTCAGAAAACTAAGATCATGGTATCTGGTCCCTTCTCATCATGGTAAATAGATGAAGAAACAATGGAAACAGAGACTTTAATTTGGGGGCTCCAAAATCTCTCCAGATGATGACTGCAGCCATGAAATAAAAAGACTCTTGCTCCTTGAAAGAAAAATTATGACCTACCTAGACAGCGTATTAAAAAGCAAAGAAATAACTTTGCTGACAAAGGTCCATCTAGTCAAAGCTATGGTTTTTCCAGTAGCCATGTATGGATGGAACAGTTGGACCATAAAGAAAGCAGAGCGCCAAAGAATTGATGCTTTTGAACTGTGGTGTTGGAGAAGACTCTTGAGAGTCCCTTGGACTGCAAGGAGATCCAACCAGTCCATCCTAAAGGAAATCCGTCCTGAATATTCATCAGAAGGACTGACGCTGAAGCTGAAGCTCTAATAGTTTGGCCAGCTGATATGAGGAACTTACTCGTTTGAAAGGACCCTGATGCTGGGAAAGATTGAAGGCAGGAGGAGAAGGGGACGACAGAGGATGAGATGGTTGGATGGCATCACTGAGTCAATGCACAGGAGTTTGAGTAAACTCCGGGAGTTGGTGATGGACAGGGAGGCCTGGCATGCTGCATGCAGTCCACGGGGTCACAAAGAGTTGGACATGACTGAGCAACTGAACTCAACTCAGTTGGATACATATGCATATATATATATCCTAAGTTACAAAAAATCAGTTTCTTCTTACTTAATTTAACTGATGCAAGTTCATGATAATATGTATCAAAAGTCAGCGCCAGATATTTTTAGTAAACTCTGTCAGCTTACAGAATGATTCACTATACACATATGTAATTTTATTTTCATCAAATGAATAAACTGCTATACATATGAACACTTAAATATTGTGTAAGAATTACAAGTGGAATGCTATATTTGGAAAAGAAAGGGCAATGGAGAATGACATCCACGGATTAAAATCCTACACTTTCGTTGCTGCTTAGTTGCTAAGTTGTGTCTGACTCTTACAATCCCGTGAGCTGTAGCTCACCAGTCCTCTGTCCAAGGCATTTCCCAGGCAGGAATACTGGAGTGGGCTGCGATTTCCTTCTCCAGGGGATCTTCCCAATAATCAAACCTGTGTTTCCTGCATGGGCAGGTGGATTCTTTACCACTGACCCACTATGCACCATGACCAAATGGGATTTATTTTAGGAATGCCAGGTATATTCAATGTATGAAAATCAATTCACATCTAATGAGAAAACTTCAAATAATCTGATGTCCACTTTCATTGTTTCTATTCAACATTGTACTAGAACTTCTACCCAGAGCAATTAGGTAAGGTAAAGGAGTAAAAAAGGATCCAGATGGAAAATGAAGAAGTAAAGCTATCTCTACTTGAGAATATCATGACCTTGTAATATAGAAAGTTATTAAATAATCCAAAAAAATGCTAGTGGAATTAGTAGACAACTTCAGCAAATTTGTAGGATATAAGATTAATTTAGAACCTAAATCACTATTTCTATATACTAGAAATGAGGGATCTATACAAGAAATCAAGGAAATGATTCTATGTAACAATAGCAACAGAAAATAAAATTCTTAAAACTAAATGTACCCAAATAAATATGACAAGTACACTGAGAACAAAACATTAGAAAAATAAATTTAAAAGATGTAAGGACATACAAAAACATTCATAAATTTAAAGACTTGCTGGGAATGACTGAAGGCGGGAGAAGAAGGAGACAACAGAGGATGAGGTGGTTGGATGGCATCACCGACTTAATGGACATTAAGGAGTTTTGGTAAACTCCAGGAGATGGTGATGGACAGGGAGGCCTGGCGTGCTGTGGTTCATGGAGTCGCAAAGAGTCAGACACGACTGAGGGACTGCATAGAAGTTAAACAAGCAGGGTGACAATATACAGCCTTGAGGTATTCCTTTCCTGATTTGGAACCAGTCTTTTGTTCCATGTCCAGTTCTAAGGTTTGCTTCTTGACGTGCATACAGATTTCTCAGGAGGCAGCTCAAGTGGTCTGGTATTCCCATCTCTTGAAGAATTTTCCACAATTTGTTGTGATCCATGCAGTCAAAATCTTTGGCATAGTCAATAAAACTGAAATAGATGTTTTTCTGGAACTTTCTTGCTCTTTTGATGATCCAGTAGATGTTGGCAATTTGATCTCTGGTTCCTCTGCCTTTTCTAAAACCAGCTTGAATATCTGGAAGTTCATGGTTCACATACTGTTGAAGCCTGGCTTGGAGAATTTTGAGCGTTATTTTACTAGCGTGTGAGATCAGTGTAACTGTGCTATAGTTTGAGCATTCTTTGTCATTGCCATTTTGGGGGGATTGGAATGAACTCTGACCTTTTCATTTCTGTGGCCACTGCTGAGTTTTCCAAATGTGCTGACATATTGAGTGCAGCATTTTCACAGCATCATCTGTTAGGATTGGAAATAGCTCAACTGGAATTCCATAACCTCCACTAGCTTTGCCCATAGTGATGCTTCCTAAGGCCCACTTGACTTTGCATTCCAGGAAGTCTGGCTCTAGTTGAGTGATCACACTATTGTTGTTATCTGGGTCGTGAAGATCATTTTTGTATAGTACTTCTGTGTATTCTTGCCTCCTCTTCTTAATATTTTCTACTTCTGTTAGGTCCATACTATTCCTGTCCTTTGTTGTACCCATCTTTGCACGAAAAGTTCCCTTGGTATTTCTAATTTTCTTGAAGAGATCTCTAGTCTTTCCCATTCTATTGTTTTCCTCTATTTCTTTCCATTGATCACTGAGGAAGGCTTTCTTATCTCTCCTTACTCTTCTTTGGAACTCTCCCTTCAGATGAGTGTATTTTTCTTTTTCTCCTTTGCCCTTCACATCTGTTCTTTTCATAGCTATTTGTTAGGCCTCTTCAGACAAACATTTTGCCTTTTTGCATTTCTTTTTCTTGGGGATGGTTGATCCCTGCCTCCTGTACAATGTCATGAACCTCTGTCCATAGTTCTTCAGACACTCCGTCTATCATATCTAATCCCTTGTATCTATTTGTCACTTATATTGTACAATCATAAGGGATTTGATTTAGGCCTACCTGAATTGTCTAGTGCTTTTCCCTACTTTCTTTAATTTAAGTTTGAATTTGACAATAATGAGTTCATGATCTGAGCCACAATCAGGTAAATGTTATTATTTCTTCTTTTCCATTACACTTTGCTATTTTTCCTAGTATTACTTAACTAATTTTCCCATACACAGCATTTTTTAAGTTCCTGATATTAGACTTGTTTTCACATTATTACACTGTAGCAACTTTATTTCTGAAATAAAGGGTAATAGAAAGATGCATACTGTTTCATAAAAGAGATATAAATTAATAAAGGGGAATTTTTTTAACAATGTTACTGATAAATTGTAATTATTTTTTTAGCAAGCAATCACATGAAAAGTGAAATAAGCATAGTGAATGAAACTTCTTTGTTAGTGGAAATTATATATATATATTAAAATGGTCACAGAAAATCAGGATACATAATAGCAACATCATAGGACCTTATTATTTGACAAAAATGCTACTTTTGCAGTGAGATCATAATGTAGAAAAATAATAAATAATAATTACTGTTTTAAGCACCAGACTCAGTCCTTATTACTCTAATATCTGGCTTTCTAAGGGGCTGCTGCTGCTAGTCGCTTCAGTCGTGTCCGACTCTGTGCTAACGGCATAGACGACAGCCCACCAGGCTCCCCCGTCCCTGGGATTCTCCAGGCAAGAACACTGGAGTGGGTTGCCATTTCCTTCTCCAATGCATGAAAGTGAAAAGTGAAAGTGAGTTCGCTCAGCTGTGTCCAACTCTTAGGGACCCCATGGACTGCAGCCTATCAGGCTCCTCCATCCATGGGATTCTCCAGGCAAGAGTACTGGAGTGGGTTGCCATTGCCTTCTCTTTCTAAGGGGCTAAAATATTTAAATGGGTGTTACCTCTACATTTATTACTTTGAAGCACGAATCTCTGCATCTATTCATTTAAGAAGTATTTCCAGGGACCTACTATATGTTATACCTGGCTTGGAGGCAGGTATCAGAGATAATTAAAACACACTTGCCTCTGCCTTCCTCAGTATTACAATATGAGGTGATATGATTAAAGGAACCAGAAATAAATTTTAAAAATTACAAATAGTGCCATGAAGTGAAAACAAAAAGTGTTTTTGTAATAGAAAAAAATAATTGGTTGTGGGCCACTTCCTTATCTATAATGATCAGATAAACTATCTCTGAGAAAGGGCATTCAAAATGAGACCTGAATGTTAGAAGGATAAGAAGACAATGTTACAGTGAACTTGACAAGAACTGGGGAGGAGTGTATATGATATACACTGAGGAAATGTTTTTGACAAAAAGAGAGAAAAAAGGCAAGTGGATCTCTGAGTATAGTGAGGGATGGGAAATGCATTAGTCAGGACACTTTCGTGGAAGATATTACATGCAATTTTAATGGTTGATGTAATTAACTAAGAAGCTATTTAATCAGTCAAGGATGATTTTTGATTAAAAGTGCAGTGCTGGAGCTGTGGCTGCGTGGCACTGGAGCAGTTGTGAGGAGATACCCCGCATCCAAGTTCAGAGAAACCTGAGGAAGAAGGTAGGAGGGGTGAATTCACGTTTAGTATCAAACCCCATTCCTGCCAGAGACACTAAGAGGGCTCAAACAAACCTTGTGTGCACCAGGACCCAGGGACCCCACAGAGACTGAGACAGAACTGTGTTTGAGCATCTCCTGTGGAGGTAGAGGTCAGCAGTGGACTGCTACAGGGACAGGGGCTCTGGGTGCAGCAGACTTGGGTATGGCATAAGCCCTCTTGGAGGAGGTCACCATTAACCCCACCATAGAGCTACCAGAACTTACACAGGACTGGGAAATAGGAAGGAAGGAGGTCACCATTATCTTCATTACTTCCACCATAGTTTGGCCCCAGGTAAATAGCAGGGAGGGAACACAGCTCCATCCATTAACAGAAAAGTGGATTTACTGAGCATGGGCCCACCCAACAGAACAAGACCCAGTTTCACCCTCAGTCAGTCTCTCCCATGAGGAAGCTTCCATAAGCCTCTTATCCTTCTCCATCATAGGGAAGAGAGACTGAAAACCACAATCCCAGAAAACTAACCAATCTGATCACATTAACCACAGGCTTGTCTAACTCAATAACACTATAAGCCATCCTGTGTAGGGCCATCAAGAGAGACAGATCATGGTAGAGAGTTCTGACAAAATGTTGTCCACTGGAGAAGGGAATGGCAAACCACTTCAGTATTCTTGCCTTGAGAACCTCATGAACAGTATGAAAAGCCAAAAAGATAGGACACTGAAAGATGAACTTCCCAGGTCAGTAGGTGCCCAATATGCTACTGGAGGTCAATGGAGAACTAACTTCAGAAACAATGAAGAGACGGAGCCAAAGCAAAACAACACCCAGTTGTGCTTGTGACTGGTGATGGAGCAAAGACAGATGCTGTAAAGAGCAATATTGCATAGGAACCTGGAATGTTAGGTCCATGAATCAAGGCAAATTGGAAGTGGTCAGTCAGGAGATGGCAAGAGTGAACATTGCCATTTTAGGAGACAGCAAACTAAATTGGACTAGAATGGGTAAATTTAATTCAGATGGCCATTATATCTACTACTGTAGGCAAGAATCCCTTTAGAAGAAATGGACTAGCCATCATAGTCCGAAGTGAAATACTTAGATGCAATACTTAGATGCAATCTCAAAAATGACAGAATGATTTCTGTTCATTTCCAAGGCAAACCATTCAATATCACAGTAATCCAAGTCTATGCCACAGCCAGTAATGCTGAAGAAGCTGAAGCTGAATGGTTCTATGTGTTGGGACCTGACCTGAGCCATGACAGGCTCAACAGGCCACACTAGGCCTAAGCCTCAGGTTCTTGTAAGCATGAGTCATAATTCTAGAAAGCCCCACCAAGGTCCCCGATGACACCAAGGTCCCCGATGACCCAAGCTTGAGTCAATCAAGGTTAAGTCAATCACCATGATGACCTAAGGTTGAGTCAATCACCACACGCCAACTACACTATTGCTGAGACAAAAGACCACCTGTATATAAGCAGCTGTAATTCAGAGCTCGGGGCTCTCGTCAAGACTCCACTGTGCTGGATGAGACGGGAGCCCTAGCTCGGGCTAGTAATAAAACCCCTTTATGTTTTTGCATTGCTGTGGATGTCTTATTCTCTCAGTTTTGGGGACTCGGACTCTGGGCATAACACTATGAAGACCTGTAGAGTCAACACCTTCTAGAGTTTAGTTCAGTTCAGTCACTCTGTCGTGTCCTACTCTTTGCGACCCCATTAATCGCAGCACTCCAGGCCTCCCTGTCCATCACCAACTCCTGGAGTTCACCCAGATTCGTGTCCACCGAGTCAGTGATGCCATCCAGCCATCTCGTCCTCTGTTGTCCCTTCTTCTCCTGCCCTCAATCCCTCCAAGCATCAGAGTCTTTTCCAAAATGGCAACCCACTCCAGTACACTTGCCTGGAGAATCCCATGGTGGGAGGAGCCTGGTAGACTACAGTCCATGGGGTCACAAAGAGTCGGACACGACTGAGTAACTTCACTTTCACTTTCAACTCTTCACATGAGGTGGCCAAAGTATTGGAGTTTCAACTTTAGGATCATTCCTTCCAAAGTAATCCAAGGGCTGATCTCTTTCAGAATGGACTGGTTGGATCTCCTTGCAGTCCAAGGGACTCTCAAGAGTCTTCTCCAACACCACAGTTCAAAAGCATCAATTCTTCGGCGCTCAGCCTTCTTCACAGTCCAACTCTCACATCCATACATGACAACTGGAAAAACCATAGCCTTGACTACACAGACCTTAGTCGGCAAAGTAATGTCTCTGCTTTTGAATATGCTATCTAGGTTGGTCATAACTTTTCTTCCAAGGAGTAAGCGTCTTTTAATTTCATGGCTGCAGTCACCATCTGCACTGATTTTGGAGCCCCCCAAAAATAAAGTCTGACACTATTTCCACTGTTTCCACAACTATTTTCCATGAAGTGATGGGACCGGATGCCAGGATCTTCGTTTTCTAAAACCAGCTTGAACATCTGGAAGTTCACGGTTCACGTGTCGCTGAAGCCTGGCTTGGAGAATTTTGAGCTTACTTTACTAGCATGTGAGATGAGTGCAATTGTGCAATAGTTTGAGCGTTCTTTGGCATTGCCTTTCATTGGGATTGGAATGAAAACCGATCTTTTCCAGTCCTGTGGCCACTGCTGAGTTTTCCAAATTTGCTGGCATACTGAGTGCAGCACTTTCATAACATCATCTTCCAGAATTTGAAATAGCTCACCTGGAATTCCATCACCTCCACTAGTTTTGTTCATAGTGATGCTTTCTAAGGCCCACTTGACTTCACATTCCAGGATGTCTGGCTCTAGGGGAACGATCACACCATCGTGATTATCTGGGTCATAAAGATCTTTTTTGTACAGTTCTGTGTATTCTTGCCACCTCTTCTTAATATCTTCTGCTTCAGTTAGTGAAGTTGCTCAGTTGTGTCTGACTCTTTGCGACCCCGTGGACTGTAACCCTCCAGGCTCCTCCGTCCATGGGATTCTCCAGGCAAGAATACTGGAGTGGGTTGCCATTTCCTTCTCCAGGGGATCTCCCCGACCCAGGGATCAAACCCAGGTCTCCTGCATTGCAGGCAGACGCCTTAACCTCTGAGCCACCAGGGAGTTAGGTACATACCATTTCTGTCCTTTATCGAGCCCATCTTTGCATGAAATGTTCCCTTGGTATCTTTAATTTTCTTGAAGAGATCTCTAGTCTTTCCCATTCTGTTCTTTTCCTCTATTTCTTTGCACTGACCGCTGAAGAAGGCTTGCTTATCTCTTCTTGCTATTCTCTGGAACTCTGCATTCAGATGCTTATATCTTTCCTTTTCTCCTTTGCTTTTTGCCTCTCTTCTTTTCACAGCTATTTGCAAGGCCTCCCCAGACAGCCATTTTGCTTTTTTGCATTTCTTTTCCATGGGGATGGTCTTGATCCCTGTCTCCTGTACAATGTCATGAACCTCATTCCATAGTTCATCAGGCACTCTATCTATCAGATCTAGTCCCTTAATTCTATTTCTCACTTCCACTGTGTAATCATAAGGGATTTGATTTAGGTCATACCTGAATGGTCTAGCGATTTCCCCTACTTTCTTCAATTTGAGTCTGAATTTGGTAATAAGGAGTTCATGATCTGAGCCAGAGTCAGATCCTGGTCTTGTTTTTGTTGACTGTATAGAGCTTCTCCATCTTTAGCTGCAAAGAATATAATCAATCTGATTTCGGTGTTGACCATTTGGTGATGTCCATGTGTAGAGTCTTCTCTTGTGTTGTTGGAAGAGGGTGTTTGCTATGACCAGTGCATTTTCTTGGCAAAATTCTATTAATCTTTGCCCTGCTTCATTCCGTATTCCAAGGCCAAATTTGCCTGTTACTCCAGGTGTTTCTTGACTTCCTACTTTTGCATTCCAGTCCCCTATAATGAAAAGGACATCTTTTCTGAGTGTTAGTTCTAAAGGGTCTTGTAGGTCTTCATAGAATCATTCAACTTCAGCTTCTCTAGCATTACTGGTTGGAGCATAGACTTGGATTATTGTGATATTGAATGGTTTGTCTTGGAAACGAACAGAGATCATTCTGTCATTTTTGAGATTGCATTCAAGTACTGCATTTTTGGACTCTTTTGTTGACCATGATGGCTACTCCATTTCTTCTGAGGGATTCCTGCCCACAGTAGTAGATATAATGGTCATCTGAGTTAAATTCACCCATTCCAGTCCATTTTAGTTTGCTGATTCCTAGAAGGTCGGCGTTCACTCTTGCCATCTTTTGTTTGCCAATTTGACTTGATTTATGGACTTGACATTCCAGGTTCGTAAGCTCTTTACAGCATCGGACTTTGCTTCTATCACCAGTCACATCCACAGCTGGGTATTGTTTTTGCTTTGGCTCCATCCATTCATTCTTTCTGGAGTTATTTCTCCACTGATCTCCAGTAGCATATTGGGCACCTACTGACCTGGGGAGTTCCTCTTTCAGTATCCTATCATTTTGCCTTTTCATACTGTTCATGGGGTTCTCAAGGTAAGAATACTGAAGTGGTTTGCCATTCCCTTCTCCAGTGGACCACATTCTGTCAGACTTCTCCACCATGACCCATCCGTCTTGGGTTGCCCCGCGGGCATGGCTTAGTTTCATTGAGTTAGACAAGACTGTGGTCCTAGTGTGATTAGATTGACTAGTTTTCTGTGAGTATGGTTTCAGTGTATCTGCCCTCTGATGCCCTCTTGCAATACTTACCATCTGATTTGGGTTTCTCTTATGAATGCCCTGTTTCATTCTGTACTTCAAAGCCAAAATTGCCTGTTACTCTAAGTGTTTCTTTACTTCCTACTTTTGCATCCCAGTCCCTTATAATGAAAAGCACATTTTTCGTGTGGGGGGGTGTTAACTCTAGAAGCTGCCTGCACTTAGACCGGTGCACTAAGCACAGGCAGCTTCTAGAGTTAACACCCCCCAAAATATGTCCTTTTCATTATAGGGGACTGGAATGCAAAAGTAGGAAGTCAAGAAACAGCTAGAGGAACAGGCAATTTTATCTTTGAGGTACAGAACGAAGCAGGGCAAAGTCTAATATAATTTTGCCAAGAGATCACACTGGTCATGGCAAACATCCTCTTCTAACAACCCAAGAGAAGACTCTACACATGGACATCACCAGATGATCAATACGAAAATCAGATTGATTATATTCTTTGCAGCCAAAGATGGAGAAGCTCTATACAGTCAGCAAAAACAAAACCAGAAGCTGACTGTGGCTCAGATCATGGACTCTTTGTTGCCAAATTCAGACATAAATTTAAGAAAGTAGGGAAAACCACTAGACCATTCAGGTATGGACTAAATCAAATGCCTAACGATTAGACAGTGGAAGTGAGAAATAGATTCAAGGGATTAGATCTGATAAAGTGCCTGATGAACTAGGGATGGAGGTCAAGACATTGTACAGGAGACAGGGATCAAGACCTGCCCCAAGAAAAATAAATGCAAAAAAGAAAATGGCTGTCTGAGGAGGCCTTACAAATAGCTATGAAAAGAAGAGAAGTGAAAAGCAAAGAAGAAAAGGAAAGATATTCCCATTTGAAGGTAGAGTTCCAAAGAATATGAAGGCAATATAAGAAGCCTTCTCCAGTGACCTATGCAAAGAAAAAGAGGAAAACAATAGAATGAGAAAGACTAGAAATCTCTTCAAGAAAATTAGAGATACCAAAGGAACACTTCATGCAAAGATGGGCTCAATAAAGGACAGAAATGGTATAGACCTAACAGAAGCTGTAGATATTAAGAGCAGGTGGCAAGAACACAGAAGGACTATACAAAAAAGATCTTCATGGCCCAGATAATCATGATGGTATGATCACTCACCTGAAGCCAGACATCCTATAATGTGAAGTCAAATGGGCCTTAGAAAGCATCACTATGAACAAAGCTAGTGGAGGTGATGAAATTCCAGTTAAGCTATTTTCAATCCTAAAAGATGATGCTGTGAAAGAGCTGCACTCAATATGTCAGCAAATTAGGAAAACTCAACATTGGCCACAGGACTGGAAAAGGTCAGTTTTCATTCCAATCCCAAAGAAAGGCAATGCCAAAGAATGCTCAAACTATAGCACAGTTGCACTCATCTCATATGCTAGTAAAATAACGCTCAAAATTCTCCAAGCCAGGCTTCAACAGTATATGAACTGTAAACTTCCAGATGTTCAAGCTGGTTATTGAAAATGGAGAGGAACCAGAGATCAAATTGCCAATATCTGCTGGATCATTGAAAAAGCAAGAGAGTTCCAGAAAACATCTACTTCAGTTTTATTGGCTATGCCAAAGCCTTTGACTGTGTGGATCAAAACAAACTGGAAAATTCTTCAAGAGATGGGAATACTGACCACTTGACCTGCCTCCTTAGAAATCTGTGTGCAGATCAGGAAGCAACAGTTAGAACTGGACATAGAACAACAGACTAGCTACAAATCAGGAAAGGAATACATCAAGGCTGTATATTGTCACCCTGCTTGTTTAACTTATATGCAGAGTACATCATGAGAAACGTAGGGCTAGATGAAACACAAGCTGGAATGAAGACTGCTGGGAGAAATATCAATAACCTCAGATATGCAGATGACTCCACCCTTATGACTCCTGTGAAGAAGAACTAAAGAGGCTCTTGATAAAAGTGAAAGAGGAGAGTAAAAAAGTTGGTTTAAAACTCAACAATTCAGAAGACTAAGATCGTGGCATCTGGTCCCATTACTTCATGGCAAATAGATGAGGAATCAGTAGAAATAGTGAGAGCCTTTATTTGGGGGGGGGGAGGGGCTCCAAAATCACTGCAGATGGTGACTGCAGCCATGAAATTAAAAGATGTTCACACCTTGGGAGAAAAGTTATGACCAACCTAGATAGCATATTAAAAAGCAGAGACATTACTTTGCCAACAAAGGTCCATCTAGTCAAGGTTATGGTTTCTTCAGTGGTCATGTATGAATGTGAGAGTTGGACTGTGAAGAAAGCTGAGCACTGAAGAATTGATGCTTTTGAACTGTGGTGTTGGAGAAGACTCTTGAGAGTCCCTTGGACTGCAAGGAGACCCAACCAGTCCATCCTGAAGGAAATCAGTCCTGAATATTCATTGGAAGTACTGATGTTGAAGCTGAAACTCCCATACTCTGGCCACCTGATGTGAAGAACTGACTCACTTGAAAAGACCCTGATGCTGGGAAAGATTGAAGGCTGGGGGAGAAGGGGATGACAGAACATGCAATGGTTGGATGGCATCACTGATTCAAACTCTGGTAGTTGGTGATGGACAGGGAGGCCTGGCATCCATGGCGTTGCAAAGATTCAACACAACTGAGGGACTGAACTGAACAAAGAACCAATGGTTTAGGTCATTTTTATTTATTTCTGTGGATGTCTGGAGGTTAGTTGTTCCAGGATGATTTCAGTGACTCAAAGACACTATCAAAGATCTAGTTCAGTTCAACCTTCCATTTGGCATCTTTGTAAAGCTGGTATTTTGTCTTCACCCTTTCTGTCTCATGGACCCAACAGATAAGCTGTTGTTCTCTTACTTGGATCCTATCAGAAAAGAAAGGGTCAATACAAAATGCTTTCTCTCTTGTCTTTGTCTCCACAAGTAACACATTCCTAGTGCCTATACAATTGTTCCAATAACGAAATTTAAATTTAGGTTAGTTTAGAGCCAAGATTCAAGACCCAAGTATGCCTGTAGAGATGGTCAAAGTTTTTTACCAAGCTTCTTTTTGTGTAAAACATAGAAGATTTTTAAGGATTGGAATAATTTTATGAAATTATTACCAATGAACCTGCTAAAAGCCAAGTGAAAAGATCAAAGATGTGATCACAGTAATTTCTCATTCTTTACAAAAATGAATGGAGTTTTAGTGATATCTCCTGGTCTTTTGCTAATGGAAATATAATAGGAATCTGATTGAGTTTTTTCTTTGATATTTTTTACCCATCTTGATTTCAGTTCTATCCAGCTACTTATGTGCTATAATAAATCTTTTTATCAGAATTATGCATAGCCCTAGATATGTGTTATATAATTCAGAAAGCAGTCTGGAGTTTATTAAAATTTATTATGTTTCAGTTCAGGCCCTCAGTCGTGTCCAACTCTTTGTGACCCCAAGGACTGCAGCACACCAGGTTTCCCTCTCCATCACCAATGCCTGGAGCTTTCTCAAACTCATGTCCATCAAGTCGGTGGTGCCTTCCAACCATCTCATCCTCTGTCATCCCCTTCTCCTCCAGCCTTCAATCTTTCCCAGCATCAGAGTTTTTTCAAATGAGTCAGTTCTTCACATCAGGTGGCCAAAGTATTGGAGTTTCAGCTTTAGCATCAGTCCTTCCAATGAATATTTAGGACTGATTTCCTTTAGGCTTGACTGGCTGGATCTCCTTGCAGTCTAAGGGATTAGTCATGATGATTACTGAGGCCAAACTACTGCTCTGAAATATTTGGGACTTCTAATATTTTTAACACTTCATTTTTAACAAATAGCACATTATTTTTAAAAATCAACAACATGACTTCTTTTTTCCCCAACAATATATCTTAAGGTTTCAAGTTCACCTGATTTCTCAAAAGTTTCAACTAATTTTTAATCTATGGAAATCTGTGTGCATTAAAGAAATAGGATTTATTGGACTCAAATTTATTTTCCCATCTAATAAGCATCCTTATTAAAATAACTTTAAATTACCTACTTTGTCTTCTTTGCTGGGTGGAATAACAGCTCTAGATTTCAAAAATTCAATTATCCTAATCCTTAACCATAACTTAAAGTCAAAACCACTGCTTTAGAATATTCAGTATTCTCCATGGGAAATCTCGTTGGTGGATTATAGTCCCCAGATCTTTTCCTTTGTTTTTAGAATAAGGAATAGGAGTTTGCTCCTTATGTCCCAGGACTTCCCAAACAAATCAGAATTGCATCTAAACTGATATTTGGAGTGGATGATTCAGGGGCAGGACTTCCCCTCATTATTCAAATCATTGGAAATGGCTCATGTGATTTCATCAGCTGTCAAGAGAACATAGGGTAAATAGATCTATCTGCAGACATCTGTCTGGTGGCTTTATTTTCACTGCAGTGTCAACTCATTCGTAACATATTGCTGAGGGGCAGTAGACATTTAAGCTTTGATTCTACCATTCTAATGGGTGTGCTTCTGGCCAAAATGCATCAGAAAAGGAAGATGACACACGGAAAAAAAAGATAAATATGAACTTGAACCATACCTATTATCCAACAAGAAACAAGAGTTCAACATCAGGAATAAAATGTTTCTGTTAAGACTTTAGCAAGGGCAAGGGCAAAGGAGAGGGAAGGTTTGATCTTCCTGTAACTTTGGAGAAATATAATCTCAAATAAGCCAACCTGCTATGAGACTCAGAAGGCTGAATTGGCTCACATCTTTGAATGCCAGTAACTCTTTATCAATAACAGGGTCTTGCCTATGGTTTAACATCAGCCCACTTTCTCAAACTGAGAGCTGCTACCACTTCTGAAAGAAAACATAGAAACAATGCCCCCTAACCCTGAAAATCGGAGTATTTTAAGAAAAACAGGAATACAGGATGAAAACAATGTTCATTTATCCGTTTGCCGACAGGATTTAGGGTTGATTTCCATTAGCCTGGCTCTGACAGAATCCATGTAGATGTGGGTGCTCAATAGATTGTGCTTGGTAATGGTGGTGGTGACAGGGTTATTTCTGCAGCTGGTTTTGTTCTGAAGCCAAGAGTATAAAATCTTTTTAACTAGACTCCCAGCCCCCATTCATGATAAACATAGTAGGCTGCCTCACTAGCCCCAGCAACACGTAAAGTTCAGTTTCCTTCTGCAGGGAG
Source organism: Redunca redunca (assembly GCA_006410935.1). NCBI lineage: Eukaryota > Metazoa > Chordata > Mammalia > Artiodactyla > Bovidae > Redunca > Redunca redunca. The sequence goes on from SJYQ01002243.1 coordinate 140,016, forward strand.
ATAAGAGGATCTTAACGGGTGGCTCAGAATGCTGCATTTCCTATTTCACGCTCAGTGCATACGACTTAGGTTAACTCTCTTCATATGTCATGGATTCTTTAACAAGCCCACAAGACACAACACTTCTCATTTCCCCCAAATGCGCAAAGCTAATTGCCTTAAACCATATTGAATGTTTAAATTCAATAATCAAACTCGTGACTATTTAACTGGTTTTACCTAAATGATTAATGCCTGGTGTCTCTATGTAAATCGTACTGTACTCCAGCAGTTTCAGGTCATAGAGTATCTATATTTGCCATTTAATTCTTAAAATCAAGATACAGTTGTCAGTGTATTATTACCAGGTACTGATGGTCCAGGTATAAACTAGTGTCCTATGATATAAGGTGGAATTTCAGGGTCTCCGTTTAAATTATACAAGATATTCTTCCTGCTAAGCATGCATTTGCCATGCATACAAAAGGCTCCCTGTCTTTTTAAGTCTCTAACAAGCAAAGGGGATGCTTTCTACTGATCAAAATCATGGAATAAACCTATTTCATCCTATGTCACTAGATGCAATAATCGTAAAGTGACATATCTTGCTCCTGAAATTATCATCTCAGTACTAAATTGTTTATGAACAAGATCATTTCCTGTTTATAAACAGCTGTATTTAATATGTATAATTAACATATACAAATATGATTTTTAAAAATCAAACCATGCAGCAGAATGTACAATAAGAAATATAAAAATCTAACTCCTCTTCTTTGACTCTGAGAATCACTGCCTAGAAGTAATACTGTAAACATTTCCTTGTGTATCTCCCAGATATCTTCATGCATTTGTGCAGATCTTACACTCACATATGTAAAAACAGGATTTGGCACACACAAGCACACACATCCACACATTCTACCTTTCATATACAAAAATTCCTGCTTTAGAAATGTGTGACATGTATCTTTGTGTTCATAGGTAACCATATCCTAAATTTCTGAAACTTGTAAGTTGAAATGATTGATTGGGACTAGAATGCTATTTGTGGGTGTGTATGTGCTCAGTTGCTCAGTCATGTCCAACTCTTTGCTACCCCATGGACTGCCAGAGCCTGCCAGAATCCTCTGTCCATGAAATTTTCCAGACAAGAATACAGGAGTCAGGGGCCATTTCCTACTCCAGGGTATCTTTCCGAACCAGGGGTCGAGCCCATGTTCTGTGTCTCCTGAATTGGCAGGCAGATTCATTACCACTGAGCCATCGTGGAAACCCAGAATGATATAGAGATGGTTTTAATTTTTTACAGATTATTTCCTTTATATTCCAAATTCATAAACTGTGTCCACCAAAACTTTGGAATACATTGAGTCAGTTTGAATTAAAAACAGGAAGAGTACTAGCTTGAGTAGAATGATTCAGGCGTACTTTTCATTTTTTTCAATTTCCATATCATCAAGATTTAACTTATTTTTCCCCATAGGCTACAAGGTTAAAATAAAGCATCGTACATAAATTCATTATACTGTAACTATTATTTCTCAGATATCAAGCTTTATTTTTATTTTTAAATTCAGACTTTCTACTTCCTTGGATATCAGCCAGGCAGTAACATTTTTTTTTGAAGTGTGAGTTCTTTATATTTCTCTTCCTTAGGTTCTCAACTAATTGAAAACTATAGCTATATAGTTGCAAAGTGTTTTGTAACTTTCACAACATCCACAGAGTAATTTTGTAACTAAATTGCAACCTATTCCTTTGTGATTTTCCAGGAAGTGAAAATGAGAACAGGCTAACTATTCCTAGCATATATCAAGCCCTGCATCATTCATACCAGGCTATCAAGTCTGGCTAAGAATATATATATATATATATATATATATATATATATATATATATATTGCACTGGACCAGTTTAATAGTATAGTAACATTAACAGTAAAAGCAGACTTCACTTAGCAAATATAAAACTATTTTAATAGAACAGAGAGTTTGCTGCAGTTGGTGAAAGGGATTGAGCTCAACTTTGTTGAAACAGAATGAGGGAGGACAACGAAATGAGCTAATGGAAATGTGCTAGATGAATGGAATGGACAGGTCTGTTGATGTTTTCTAATTCCTCCCATGGAAGTAAGCACCTACCAACTCACAGTGAGTATGAGACAGGACCTTCTTTATTGATGATTATATTTCAACTGAATGGTTCCTTGGTCATCAAGAAAGACAATCCTGCATTGTAGATTTACATCTCCATCGATGGTAGAAAATATCTACAAGAAACCTGACCTTAACAAATTGTATTCTGAATTTTTGCAAACTTCTGTAACTGGAAAGAGTAGATTCTCAGAAGGAAAGCACTTTGAAACAAGTTAGGTACATCTGCTTACTTATGTCAGTGCAGAAAATATGTTATGCTTTTCACCAAGATTACATATTGATAAAATTATTTTCCTATGATTTAACATGAACCCCATAAACAATTCTGAAAAGAAAAAAAAAATCAGTTTCTTGTAAAACTATATTATTAAAGGACACAACGGTGTCAGATTTCTCCCATGTTATATATAATTATGACTTTGAAAAATAATAGTTTGGGGTTTCTAAAACCTTGACTTTTTTTTTAATCTTGAACAATCTAGTCCATTTCCAACAAAAATTCAATTTCTAAGAAAAACAACACAAAATTTAGAGCTTTCATTATGGGGGAAAAATGCACCGTGGAATTGTCTGTGTTGCCGCAAATACATGATCTAATGCATCACTCTTTAGGAATGGATGATTGCATTCTTTGAAACCTTAAAACTCTTCCAAATCCAGCTGCCCAAGCAGGCTTACAAAAATTCATTTTATTAATGAGCTTTTCTTGCCACCAAAAGCATGGTTAATAGGAAGGTTGGACCATGCAATGTTACAGAAAATAAAAGAATCCATGAGTACAAGAAGGAAATATATACTTTGTACAATAATTTAATATCTGTCATTTTTTCTCTTTGTTTTACCAGATAATTTTATATTTTATCATGTAATTCACTAAATTATTACTCTTGCAACTTGGTTTTGAGACGTGCAGCCTTTTCCTAAATTCTGACAATCTGACTTGTAATAGCTGCTTGAAGTGTTTGGGGAAAAGTAAACAGGGGGCTTCCCAGGAGGTGCTAGTGGTAAAGAACCTGCCTGCGAAGGCAGGAGACAGAAGAGATGCAGAATCGACCCCTGGGTCGGGAAGATCCCCTGGAGGAGGAAATGGCACCCCGTTCCAACATTTTGCCTGAGAAATTCCATGGACAGAGGAGCCTGGCAGGCTACAGTCCATAAGGTCGCAAAGAGCAGGACAACATTGAAGCGACTCAGCACTCACGCAAACATGGTGCCAGCATCTATCAGGATAGTGTTTGACATTCTTGTGTATAAAGATTCTTGTTTATAATCACACTTTTTCCCTAAGATGAATACATCTATTTGGAAAAGCTTATCATCACAGTTGAACCATTTTGTGCTTTTTTCTATGAAAATATTATACTCCTTATACGAAGAGGTCATAAATTGTGCATACAGAGTAGATCACCTTTCATGTGATGCATGCTAAGTCGCTTCAGTCATGCCCGACTCTGTGCAATGCCATGGACTGTTGCCCACCGGGTTCCTCTGTCCAAAGGATTCTCCAGGCAAGAATACTGGAGTGTGTCACCATGCCCTTCTCCAGGGAATTTTCCTGACACAGGGACCAAACCTGAGACTCTTATGTCTCCTGCGTTGGCAGGTGGGTTCTTTACCACTAGGGTCACATGGGAAGCCCAAGTGAAGTCCACTCAATGCTAAAACTTAAAGTAAAAGCCTATTTTGCAAAAGTTTGGCACATAAATATGTTTTCCATTTGTTTATTCAATATTCAATTACATCTAGTCATTAAGAACAAATGTTAGTCATGTGAATTGTGAAGGGCCACATTAAACAATATATTTTTTTTCACTGAAAAATATATTTGCAATGAGACTTTATGGCTTCAACAACCCTTAGTCATATTAATGGTACTCCCCCCATTCTTCACATTGGTTTTAGTAAAGGGTGTGTTTTAGTATACACCAGAACTGTGTACCTAGCTATACAGACTACTGCCTCCCTATGACTCATCAATCAGATAATTTATTCTACCTTCTTGGAAGGAACAGAAATGCAACCAATAACCAAGAAATATCAGAGAACAGCCTTCCTCATGGAAAATGCAGGGTTGGGACAACAATGTAACCCATTAAAAACAAGACAACAGGCTCCAAATAGTATCATTTATGCTAAGGCCCATCTCACCAAACCTAGACTTAACTTTATTACATTCCAGCTATCCCAGAAATGGAGTGGTTTGGGGTTTTTTTTTTTTTTAGATTTCAATGTATTCATTTTACACTTTACTTTTAATTGGAGGATAATAGCTTTACAATGTTGTGATAGTTTTTGCTGTGTAACTACATGAATCAGGTATAAGTTCACATATATCCCCTTCCTCTTGAGACTTCCTCCTGCCCACCCCCATCCCACCCATATGGGTCATCATAGAGCACCAAATTGAGTTCCCTGTATTATGTAGCAGCTTCCCTCTAGATATTTTATACATGGTAGTGAATATATGTCAATGCCACTTTCTCAATCCATCACTCTCTCTCCTTCCCCCACTGTGTGCATGAACCTAGCGCATATTATACAGAATGAAGTAAGTCAGAAAAAGAAAAACAAGTATTGTATATTAACACATTTATGTGGAATCTAGAAAAATGATAATGATGAACCTATGTGCAGGTCAGGAACTGAGATGGAGATGTAGAAATGAAGTCTTAAACCAGTCAAACTGGAATCACCTAATCAGCACTAGTTAGGTCATCTGCCTGATTGACCCCTTCAGTTCAGTTCAGTCACTCAGTCGAGTCCGACTCTTTGTGACCCCAAAGACTGCAGCATGCCAGTCCTCCCTGTGACCATCACCAACTCCTGGAGTTTACTTAAACTCATGTCCATTGAGTCAGTGATGCCATCCAACCATCTCATCCTCTGTCGTCCCCTTCTCCTCCCACCTTCAATCTTTCCCAGCATCAGGGTCTTTTCAAATGAGTCAGCTCTTCACATCAGGTGGCCAAAGTATTGGAGCTTCAGCTTCAGCATCCATCCTTATAATGAATATTCAGGACTGTTCTCCTTTAGGATGGACTGGTTGGATCTCCTTGCAGTCCAAGGGACTCCCAAGAGTCTTCTCCAACACCACAGTTCAAAAGCATCAGTTCTTCAGTTTTCTTTATAGTCCAACTTTCAAAAGCATCAGCTCTTCAGCTTTCTTTATAGTCCATCTCTCACATCCATACATGACTACTGGAAAAACCATAGCCTTGACTAGATGGACCTTTGTTGGAAAAGTAACATCTCTGCTTTTTAACATGTTATCTAGGTTGGTCATAACTTTTCTCCCAAGGAGTGTCTTTTATTTCATGGCTGCAGTCATCATCTTCAGTGATTATGGAACCCAAAAAAATAAAGTCAGCCACTGTTTCCACTGTTTCTCCATCTATTGGCCATGAAGTGATTGGACCTAATGCTATGATCTTAGCTTTCTGAATGTTGATCTTTAAGCCAACTTTTTCACTATCCTCTTTCACTTTCATCAAGAGCCCCTTTAGTTCTTCTTCACTTTCTGCCATAAGGGTGGTGTCATCTGCATATCTGAAGTTATTGATATTTCTCCTGGCAATCTTGATTCCAGCTTGTGCTTCATCCAGCCCAACATTTCTCGTAATGTATTCTGCATATAACTTAAATAAGCACGATGATAATATACAGCCTTGACGTACTCCTTTTCCTATTTGGAACCAGTCTGTTGTTCCATGTCCAGTTCTAACTGTTGCTTCCTGACCTGCATACAGGTTTCTCAAGAGGCAGGTCAGGTGGTCTTGTATTCTCATCTCTTGAAGAAGAATTTTCCACAGTTTATTGTGATCCACACAGTCAAAAGCTTTGGCATAATCAATAAAGCAGAAATAGATCTTTTTCTGGAACTCCCTTGCTTTTTTGATGATCTAGCAGATGTTGACAATTTGCTCTCTGTTTCCTCTGCCTTATCTAAATCCAGCTTGAACATCTGGAAGTTCACAATTTATGTACTGTTGAAGCCTGGCCTGGAGAATTTTGAGCATTACTTTACTAGTGTGTGAGATGAGAGCAATTGTGTGGTAATTTAAGCATTCTTTGGCATTGCCTTTCTTGGAATGAAAACTGACCTTTTCCAGTCCTGTGGCCACTGTTGAGTTTTCCAAATTTGCTGGCATATTGAGTGCAGCACTTTCACAGCATCATCTTTTAGGATTGGAAATAGCTCAACTGGAATTCCATCACCTCCACTAACTTTGTTTGTAGTGATGCTTCCTAAGGCCCACTTGCCTTCACATTCCAAGATGTCCGGCTCTAGGTGAGTGATCATACCATCATGATTATCTGGGTCATGAAGGTCTTTTTTGTACAGTTTTTCTTTGTCCTCTTGCCACCTCTTCTGTGACCCCTTATATCCCCTAAAGTTGACACGTTATATCCCCTAAAGTCAACCCATTATATCCCTTAAAGTCAGTGACTTTTCCATAAGCAATCTGCATTTTTGTCTAGGATAACTTCCTTGTTCCTGCCCACATCTGACCTTAAAAGTTTTCCATTTCTTACAGTTCCTTGGATCTCCTTTCTATTTGCTGTATTGGAGGCTACTTGAATCATGCATTGTTGAATCAAGCCTGTGTGCTCAGTTGCTCGGTTGTGTGCGACTCTTGTTGACCTCATGAACACCAGGTTCTTCTTTCCCTGGAATTTTCCAAGAAAGAATACTGAATTAAGTTGCCATTTCCTACTCCAGCCTTTCTTTCCGACCCAGGGATGGAACGCATGTCTCTTGCATCTCCTGCATTGGCAGGCGGATTCTTTACCACTAGTTCTATCTGGGAAGTCCCTGAGTAAAGCCAATGCAGTCTTTAAATTTACTCACTTGAATCTTGCTTTTCAACAATCCCAAATGCATGTATTGAAAATCCTAAAATGTTAGTATAATTACCTTTATATGGAAACTCCAGTATATCCCTATCAGCCTTTAAACATTGCCAGACAGAAGCACAGTTCCATCATACTTTAAGCACCCTTCTGTATTTCATCCCAGATGGATTTGCCACAGAGTGCTACCCTCAAATCTGCATTACCAAAAGCTTCAAAGCCTTGAACAACCTTCTACTATCATAATGCATAAATAAAAATTGGAGAAAACACATTTTCTGCTCAAAAAATGTAAAAATGTTAGTCTCTCACTCATGTCCGACTCTGCAACCTCATGGACTATATAGCCCACCAGGTTCCTCTGTCCATGGAATTCTGCATGCAGTAATACTGAGTGGATTGCCATTTCCTTTTCTAGGGGATCTTCTCAACCCAGGGACTGAACTCAGATTTTCTACTCAAATAACTATTAAACAGTTTTTTTCTGAAAAGAGGTGAATTTGCAACTTTTCCTGACAGCTAAAATTTTTTATTCTTGCTGAGCACTGTTTAAAACTCTTCTCCAACAAAAATAACCATCCGTAATTTCGTTATCTGTGCTACTGTTTATAAAATAATAAAGTAGGGACTTAAATAAACAAAGATAAATAAAAAGCAGATGTTCATACAAAGCCTTACATAATTCTGCAGAGCACAGAGATTTTCAGGGGCAAAGGCTGTGGCAAACTCAGAACTCAAGGCTTTTGTTTTGTTTTTTTTTATTAAAAGATAAAGGCAGATTAAAAAAAAAAAAACAAAACAGTGCATACTTACACAGTTACTGGTGAGCATGACTGTTTAGTAAATTGGCTCTTTCTTTAAATGACCTTCCCTGGTGGCTCAGGGTAAAGAATCTGCCTGCCAGTGCAGGAGATCTTGGTTCAATTCCTTGGTCAGAAAGAGCTCCGTGGAGAGGAGCATGACAATCCACTCCAGTATTCTTGCCTGGAGAATTCCATTACCAGAGGAGCCCAGCAGTCTACAGTCCATGAGGTTGCAAAGAGTCAGACATGACTGAGTGACTAATGTTTTTTAAATGATCTAGAGGAACATCTAAGCCCTCAAGCTACCCCAGAATCATCACCCCCAAACTTAGATCCAATTGACTGTCCCTTCCATTTTCTGGGCTTCCCTGGTGGTGCAGAGGTTAAAGCATCTCTCTAAACTGGGTTCAATCCCTGGGTCAGGAAGATCCCCTGGAGAAGGAAATGGCAATCCACTCCAGTATTCTTGCCTAGAGAATCCCATGGACAGAGAAGCTTGGTGGGCTACAACCCATGGGTCACAAAGAGTCGGACACAACTGAGTGACTTCACTTTCACTTTCACTTTCCATTTTCTACCACAGGCATTATAAAACTCACCCCAAGCTCTTCTCTAATCCTGATGCCTTTTATGCTTAGCCCATCAAAGCCAACAGTTATCAGCCTGAGCTTTCTCAAGTTTCCCCCAATCACTTTCATCAATTCACCTGCTCTTGTATCTTTCTGATCTCCCTAACTACTTTCCAAAATTAACAATGTATTAATTTATCTGGGCTCTCTTCCCACCTCCACATCTTCTCCTGTTTTCTCTGGGTGTTCAATTCATGTACTTTTCCTTCTTTCTTTTCCAATGCCACTTTCTTTTTCTCCGGTAATTCATGCCTTATTTCCAGGTCTTCCTGAACCTTCAAATCTTTTGTCATGTACCAAGCATTTAGAACTTCTGACCCCATGTTTTTTTGAAATCTACCTCAGGTTCTAAAATGCTATGCTCTTTGGATTTTCTTAAATGTTCTTTTCCTCTTTCTTTCACTAGCTCCTTTTACTCTGAAGTTTCTTTCATTGTAATTTTTCTATTCTTGACTCTTTGTACTTTATATATATATATGCTAACTTTAAATTATCTACAATATGGTCATTAATTATCAAATTGTGGTAGACTTAAAAATTAATCCCTAATAAGTCATTTCAAGTTCTGTCACTTTTGAGGTCCAGGTGTGCATTTCTAAACATTTCCACTTCTTCTATAGATACTCAGCTGAACCAGCGTTGAGGGGAATAAAAATCTAAACAAATAAATACTTACCCACTGTTCCAATTTTCAAATAGGGAAATGTCAATTAGAAAAACACATTCCCTGGAGACCATAACTATCTCAATTAATTAATGATTTTGATATAAATTATATGCTTTCAGCTTTTGATTCTTCGGGAGTTGGCTGCCAACAGAGAGTATATGTTCAGATCTGCTGCTCAATACTGTTAAGGTTCACAGGCACAAACAATATATTAATGAGAGTAGGAATAAAGTATTCTGGGAACACCTATCTAAATGAAATAATCACAGCTACTAAAAAGGGGAGATCAAGGAACATTAGAAAGAATGTGTGTGCAAAGTCATTTCAGCTGCGGCTGACTCTTTGCCACCTATGGCCCATCAGGCTTCTCTGTCCATAGGATTTCCCAAGCAAGAATACTGGAATGGGTTGCCATTCCCTTCTCCAAGGGATGTTCCTGACCCAGGGATATAGCCTGCATTTCTTATGTCTCCTGCATTGGCAGATGATATCTTTGCCACTAGTACCCCCTGGAATGCATCTAAAAATAATAGATGCAACAATTGCAAAGTGACATATCTTGTTCCTGAAATTATCATCTTTGTAATTAATTGTTTATGGACAAGAGCATTTATTTTTTATAAACTGGTGCATTTAATATGTATGATTAACATATACAAATTTGATTTAAAAATCAAATCATGCAGCAGGATGTACAGTAAAAAATACAAAATTCTGACTCTTCTTTCTTGATAACCACTATCTGGAAGTAGTAATACCTTGAATATTTCCTTGTGTATCTCCCAGATATCTTCACGCATGTGTGCCCATCCTACACATACATATTTAGCAACAGGATTTTGCACACTTAAGCACACATGTGCACACATTCTGCCTTTCATATACAAAATTTTCTGCCATATAAATTTGTGACAGGTACCTTTGCATTCACAGGTAAACAATCTGTAGGCTAAATTTCTAAATATTTATTCTAAAGTTGAAATGGTTGATTGGGAACAGAATGATATACTGAAGATATTTTCCCAGTACAAAGATGGAATCTTAGGTTTTCTGTATGTTCTTAATATGAAATATGGGCTTCCCCTTTGGCTCAGTGATAAAGAATCTGCCTGCAATACAGGAGATGTGGGTTTGATCCCTGGGTTGGGAAGATTGCCTGGAGGAGGGCGTGGCAACCCATTGCCTAGAGAATCCCACAGACAGACAAACCTGGTGGGCCACAGTCCATAGGGTCACAAAGAGTCAGACACAAATGAAGCATGCATGCAATATGAAACATATTTATTTA
>SJYQ01002243.1:151461-165976 GCA_006410935.1 Redunca redunca
ACCAATACAGTATACTAACGCATATATATGGAATTTAGAAAGATAGGGATGATGACCCTGTATGAGAGACAACAAAAGAGACTCAGATCTATAAAGTGAACTGTTGGACTCTGGGGGAGAGAGGGAGGGAGAGGGTGGGATGAGATGGGAGAATGGCATTGAAACATGTATACTATCATGTAAGAAAAGAATCGCCAGTCGATGTCCGATGCAGGATGCAGGATGCTTGGGACTGGTGCAAGGAGAGGACCCAGAGAGATGGTATGGGGTAGGAGATGGGAGGGGATTCGTGTTTGGGAACACATGTACACTCGTGGTGAATTAATGTCAATGTTTGGCAAAACCAATACAGTAATGTAAAGTAAACTAAAGTTAAAATAAAAATTAAAAAAAAAAAAAACTCCACGATTCTTGCAGAGGCAATTATTTATATGTCTTATAAATTTAGTGTGTAAAATTTAAAGGAGATCAGTCCTGTGTGTTCATTGGAGGACTGATGTTGAAGCTGAAACTCCAATACTTTGGCCATCTGATGCGAAGAGCTGACTCATTTGAAAAGACCCTGATGCTGGGAAAGATTGAGGGCAGGAGGAGAAGGGGATGACAGAGGATGAGATGGTTGGATGGCATCACTGACTCAACGGACATGAGTTTCAGTGAACTCCAGGAGTTGGTGATGGACAAGGAAGCCTGGCATGCTTTGGTTCATGGGGTTGCAAAGAGTCAGACATGACTGAGCAACTGAACTGAACTGAAAGTAAATGAAAAATTTTGTTTATTAAGGATATATTTTTAAGTGAAAATTTCAATACAATCATTTAAAATTTAACTTAGTTTTATCAAACCCTAGTGTTTTGATCTAACCAAAGTAAAATCACATTTTTTTTTCCTTATGGTATTCAAAAGATAGTTATCAGAAATTTTGACCTTGGTAGTAACTCATTCACAAAATGATCATGGAAGCAATCATTAAAAATAGTTTAATGACTCAATTTGCATTATTCATGGCTGCAATCATAAATGCAATTCCACATTGCTATTATGCTGAGTATATGTTGTCATTTTTTCCAAATATAAAAACAATTATAAACACAGAGAATTGTTACACTATATATAAATATAGAAATGGTAATATCTTGGGTTTTTGCAGCTCTTCCAACCAAGTATAGGACGCAGTTCTTTAAAGTACCAACATCATTGTCTGTTTCTTTGGATTTCCATAAATTTCAGGCATTTTTGCTACCCAGGTTCCAAGTCACATTTTTTTTTTTTCTCACTTTGAACATCCACAGGTCTTTGGGCCAGAGTGACTACGTGACATGGTGAGAGAGACAAAAGACTTTCTTTCTTTCAGGGATAAATTATATAATACCAATAATAGCAGCTGAGAAAATTTGCAAAGACTTCAAGTAAAAAAAAAAATACAAAACATAAAATGGTTATAAAAAAAAGTTGCCTTCAGTGACACAGTAATATTAGGGAAAGCAAAAAGTTTTTACAGTATTGGATTTAGCAAGAAGTCCTTGATGTAGAAAACTCCCTAGTGCTTATCACCAATAGGGCATATTTATGAAAGCAGAAAGCACTGAACCTATCACAGTAATGCTGGCTAAATTTCAGAAAAATAATAAAATGCCTCACTTGGGGTTTCCAGGTAATATTCATTCCTGCCTTTTCCTACCTCTCATTTCCTTATAGAGCTGCTTATGAAGACGCATTCTCTATGTAATCACTTGTTGTTTCTTTATGACAATGAAACCAGATCTCAGGCTAGAGGGCTAATACTTATCACCTGCAGAAACAATTTTCTCTTATAGACAAACACATTATTAGAAAATTGACTAATGCTCTCTGTTGATTTACTAAATATCTCATGAGCCTTGTTCCAATAGTACAGTGCATACACTGAGAATTTATTGGACAAAATAGGGCAAATCTAGTCAAATTGTCTAATGTTGGCATTCTTGTGACCAAACCAAGTCATTTAAATATTGTGTCCTACAAGGACTAATATAAAAATGAGGATGACTGTGTTACTATAAGGATAGCTCTATTAGCAATTCTACACTGGAATAATTAACGCAAATCCATGAAATTTCATTTTCTGTTGTATTACTAAGAAACAACAATGACATCTGTTCAAATACAGTTTTAATATTATATGCAAATTTCACATTAATGGATGGAGAAAAAGTATATATGGATAAATAGTATACATCAGTAAATCTCTAGATGAATATGAGTAAACTCATTTTTACAAACATAAAAATTTTATAGATATAGTGTATGATTAAAAGATATGTGATTATAAAAACATTAAGGAAAAATCCATCCAAAAAAGTCCTGATTAAAATCTTAATTCTGCATAATGTCTAACTCTTTTTAATTGAGATAATGATGGACAGGGAGGCCTGGCGTGCTGCAATTCACGGGGTCGCAAAGAGTCGGACACAACTGAGCGACTGAACTGAACTGAGCTGAACAACTGTAAAAGTAAGATTTTCATTTATCACTTTTAACAATTTTCCTATAATATATGTATAGTTCAGTGCAGTTCAGTCACTCAATCATGTCTGATCTGCGACCCCATGGACTGCAGCAAGTTAGGCTTCTCTGACCATCACCAGCTCCTGGAGCTTGCTCAATTTCCTGTCCATTGAGTTGGTGATGCCATCCAACCATCTTATCCTCTGACATCCCCTTCTCCTCCTACCTTCAATCTTTCCCAGAATGAGGGTCTTTTCTAATGAGTCAGTTCTTCACATCAGGTAGGCTAAGAACTGGAGCTTCAGGTTCAGCATCCAGTGAATATTTTGGACTGATTTCCTTTAGAATCGACTGGTTTGATCTCCTTGTACTTCAAAGGACTCTCAAGAGTCTTCTAAGCCTGTATCAAAACCCACAAAACAAGTTTATCATTCATTCTATCTTAATTTGGTGTTTGTGATCATTAAGCTCATTGAAAATGAAGAGAATTCAAGTATAGTATATGTTTGGGTGAAATTTTGATTTAAACATTGTATTTTCCCATATTCCCTTTGATTTGCCAAAAAAATCTAGGCAGTGACTTAACTGAAGTATTTTTTATTATTCTAAAATTAAGTATAGGGTCATGTACTTCCATTATTCTTCTAATATTTAGAAAATGGCTTTATTATGAGTTTATTTCAATTGATTTTGTTATAAATATTACCTCCTTCACAGCATCTTGGGAGATATTGAAGATTTATTTCTATCTAGTTAGATATATCAGGTCATGAAACACTCACTTACATGGTGAAGATGTACTAGTCATTATTATAAAAACCATGACCAAAAATTCTTGATCTATTCATAGCAATATAGTATAGATACTTTTGTTTTTAAAAGACTATAGACATTTTAATTGCACATAATTTGGGATGAGTAGTTTGATGATTATATGAGTTTTTTTTAATAAATCAACTAAGAAACCTAGAAAAGAGAATGAAATTTCAGTTATAATATTAAAGAAGGGAATATGATACCGTTCTATGTTGAGGCTCACATGTGTTTTGGCTTTGGTACACCTTTGGCTGCATACAGATTCAAGATGATAAAACATTCATTTGATTATGAGTCTTTGGTCAGAGTACTGACTGATTCTCAGATGCCAGTTTCCTCAGCAACCAAGATGTTCAGTGGACAGAAGACACATAACTAAATTATTGATAGTATTTGCTAATATCTGCACAGAACTTTACTATTTCAAGATTCTTATGCCTGATCATTTCACTTGTCCCTCACACAAGATAATTTGGAATCTTAAATGAGCATCAAATTCATGTTGACTCTATTAGTAAATAGCTCTCCAAAAATTTACCTCAATATATGCAAATGAGAGTATTTAGTTAAAATATTTATATTGATATAAAAGAAAAATGTCTTGAATTCCATAAATTTGTTCTTTTTTAATGAAGTATGATGTATACATCCTAAGGTTTCACATGTTCAGATTATTGGCTAGACATTCTTAACCCATGATTAAATAAATTTGCAAGTTAATTCATTTGGAATTACTGGATAAAAGTACAAAGAGATAGTATCTTTCCTCAGACACTACAAGGAGACTTCACATTTTGTCTTTCCAAACTCTCCTAACTCAGACTTCTATAACAAGATGCAGTGGACTTGATAGCTTAAACAATAAACATGCTCACAGTTTTGAAGGCAAGGAAGTCCAAGATAAAGCATTGCCAAGACTGGTGTCCAGTGAGAATCTCTCTTTCCAGTTTACCCATGGCTGTCTTCTTACTGTAGCCTCACATAATAGAGATAAAGATCATCTTTCTCATGTCTCTTTTAAATAGGCCACTGATCTCATTGATAAGGGACTTAATTACCTCTCAAAGACCTCACCTCCAAATAACATCACATTGAGGATTAAGGCTCAACATATGGACTTGGGGATAGGAAAGCATTTAGTCCAAAGCACAACTTACTCACAAATTTTATTTTTGTCTTAATGGATATAAATCATTTTGAATTGTAAAATGTTGCTGGCTTTTGGAGAGAAGTACTTTTTATAAATTTGCATGCGTGCTAAGTCGCTTCAGTCGTGTCTTACCCTTTGTGACCCTATGGGCTGTTGCCTGCCAGGCTGCTGTGTCCAGGAGATTATCCAGGCAACAATTCTGGAGTGCATTGCCATTTTTTTTTTTACTCCAGGGGAGCTTCAAAATCCAGGGATCGAACCCTCGTCTCTTATGTCACCTGTATTGGCAGGCAGGTCCTTTACCACTAGCACCACCTGGGAAGCCCAAGGCTTTATAAACTTAACAAAATACAAAATAATCCTTTAGTCTTCTGTGATTAAAAATAAAAATTCTAATGATCACATTTTTTCCCCTAAATGTCTTCTTGTCTATTCACATATATCTCTGATAAGTGGAAATTCAAAACGGCCCTTGTGACCTTTGCCCCATTGTTTGGTGTGCTTAGTCGCTCAGCCATGTCCGACTCTTGGCAACTACATGGACTATAGCCCACCAAGCTTCTCTGTCCAAGGGGTTTCCAGGCAAGAATACTGGAGTGGTTGCCATTCCCTTCTCCAGAGAATCTTCCTGACCCAGGGATCAAACCTGGGTCTCCTGCTTTGCAGGTGGGTTTTTTACCATCTGATCTATCAGGGAAGCCCACCCAATGGTATTATTCCTATGATAATGTAGCAAAAGGGAGATTATTCAGCTGGGCTCAATCCAAGCACATGCACCCTTCGAAAGCAGCGAATGTTATCCAGATCGCAGAAGAAAAGGAAGTCATGGGGATTCAAACTGCTAGGAGGACTCAAGGTATCTTGCTTTGAAAATGGAGGGACCATCTGAGAAAGAATGTGGGTGGTATTTATGAACAGAAGGTACTCCTGTCTGACATATAACAAGGGTGAGAAACTAGGATTCATGATCACAAGAAACAGGATTCTACCCTAAATGTGGAAGTCGATTCTTCCTGAGAGCTTTAAACTGACACCTTAATTGGAGACTTGTAAGACTCTAAGCAGAATTCTATTGAGCTCATTAGGTCTTCTCACCTACAGAACTGTGAGCTAATAATTGGATATTATTTGAAGCTGCTAAATTTTTGGTAATTCATTTTTGCAATACCAAAAAACTAATACACTGAATCTGTGAATTTTAGATTTCATTCAACCTGTAATCTCAGTAAGAACCTGATCTAAAATACAACTGGGACCAAAATCCAAACAAATTTTGGCCAGCTCAATATAACCTATTCACTTATATTTTCAATCATTTAATCTATACCAGACTAACCCACTGAAATATTAGCAACCCAGAGTGCTTATGCATCATTTGGTTTATGAAGAGACTAGCAGAAGTATTCAAATGAATTTAGAAAGTTACTCAATAAATTCTGAGGTTAAAATTTTGAATCAGACCAGAGGTATTTGCATCATGAAATCAAGATCAAAAGGCATTACAACATTTAAACATTGAGAAGAATAATGTGTTTTTAAATAAAAACACTTTAACAAAGCATTACTTTTTTAAAAGAAAGGTGGTTCAAATATTAATATGCAGATATGCTACTTATTACTGCAGCTAATTATATGCCCCAAATAACAGGCATTTCACTCACCATAAATAAAACATATAGAGTATTTTTATTCTCTTTCAAAAAGGGTCATTTTATATAATTGCTTGAAATATCATTAAAACCATTTCTACATAACAGAAACAAAAAAAGTTTAGGCCATCTGTACTTTAAAGATTTCTCTGTAGTATGTCACAAGTTACTGAAATCAAGACTGCTTGTAAATATTAACCAAAAAGAGATCTTTTGTGAAATAATAGCCTTTTCTATTCTATGCATATCAACAGAGCCTGTTATTTTACTGTCAGTCCACTTGGTATATTTAACAATTAGTTTAATACTCAAGTCCTTAAGGACAAAAAACAGAAGGGCTGCCAATTTCCAGTATGGCAAGAGATCACTCATAGCCCCAGGCTAATGTATTACAGTTTATTTCCTTGACCTCTTCTTGAAATGACTCTAGGATCCTTTGAAGTGAAGGTTGAGCATTGCCATCTTCCATTTGAATTTCACATTTCTAATTAGGATGAAAGTGTTCTAATCAAAATATTATAAAGAGTACTAAAATACCTTAAAATGAGCAGATTTCAGGATAACAGTACACTAGCAACATGATAGAAATAATGAATTTAAAAAGTATCTCACTCAAATGACTTAATTTATATATGAACTATCAAGAATAAAAATAAACAAAAGTGTTAATGATCCTGTGATANAAGATTTTAAAGTAACTGAAAAATAAAACTGAAGTCACACACACACACACACACACACACACACACACAATCAGGAAAGCTGCAGTTAATTTACAAATAGATGCACAATTTCTTAATATCCAAAAGACAATGAAATAAAATGTTAGAATCATCTCTTCAGATGGGAAAGATGGAATCAAGGCATTTTTGCATTTCTAACCCCCAAAATTCACTGGCATTTTAGTAAATAAGAACCATTTATATCACCAAAGGCCTACAAAAGTTGACTTCTATCTCTAAATTTGCAAAATAAATCAATTAACATACTCCTTTAGAATTAGATAGCCTCAAGGGCCAGTTGGATAACATCAAGTGTTCCATAGTAAAATAGACTGTAATGTTTTTACCTATTTCAAAGATTTCACATTTTTTTCAAAACATTATGTCCCTTTAATACCCAGAAAGTTAATCTTTCATTAAAGAAAAAATGAAATATTGAAATATTGATAATTTACATCCAGTTTATACAAGGGCTTCCCTGGTGGCTCAGATAGTAAGGGTCTGTCTACAATGCTGGAAATCTGGGTTTGATCCCTGGGTCAGGAAGATCCCCTGGAGAAGGAAATGGCAACCCACTCCAGTGCTCTTGCCTGGAAAATCCCATCGACGGGAAGCCTAGTAGGCTACTGTCCATGGGGTTGCAAAGAGTTGGACATGACTAAGAGACTTTTGGTGAATAAAAGTTATTGAGCATACAAAGTTGAATAAGGTGGATGAATAAATGTCATCTATTAAGATATTTTGGTTCAAGATAAATAGAATCAAATTATTACATTCAATGAGATAAAGAAATAATAATAGGTATAACTATTTTGATATGTATATAGTCAATAAATAATATGTGAATATAATCCAGTATGAATTGCTACCATAGTGGCAGCTGTGATGGCACACAAGCATGGCCAAGAGGAGCTACCCCACATCCAAGGTCAGGGGCAGTGGCCTGGAGGAACTACCCAATGCCTGAGGTCAGGGGCAGCAGAGATCAGCGGAGAAATAACTCCCGAAAGAATGAAGGGAAGGAGCCAAAGCAAAAACAATACCCAGCTGTGGATGTGACTGGTGATAGAAGCAAGGTCTGATGCTGTAAAGAGCAATATTGCATAGGAACTTGGAGTGTCAGGTCCATGAATCAAGGAAAACTGGAAGTGGTCAAACAAGAGATGGCAAGAGTGAACATCGACATTCTAGGAATCAGTGAACTAAAATGGACTGGAATGGGTGAATTTAACTCAGATGACCATTATATCTACTACTGTGGGCAGGAATCCCTCAGAAGAAATGGAGTAGCCATCATGGTCAACAAAAGAGTCCAAAATGCACTATTTTGATGCAATCTCAAAAACGACAGAATGATCTCTGTTCGTCTCCAAGGCAAACCATTCAATATCACAATAATCCAAGTCTATGCCCCAACCAGTAATGCTAAAGAAGCTGAAGTTGAACGGCTCTGTGAAGACCTACAAGACCTTTTAGAACTAACACCCCCAAAAGATGTCCTTTTCATTATAGGGGACTGGAATACAAAAGTAGGAACTCAAGAAACACCTGGAGTAACAGGCAAATTTGACCTTGGAATACGGAATGAAGCAGGGCAAAGACTAATAGAATTTTACCAAGAGAACGCACTGGTCATAGCAAACACCCTCTTCCAGCAACACAAGAGAAGACTCTACACATGGACATCACCAGATGGTCAACACCAAAATCAGATTGATTACATTCTTTGCAGCAAAAAATGGAGAAGCTGTATACAGTCGGTGAAAACAAGACCGGGAACTGACTATGGCTCAAATCATGAATTCCTTATTGCCAAATTCAGACCTAAATTGAAGAAAGTAGGGAAAAAGCTAGACCATTCAGGTATGACCTAAGTCAAATCCCTTATGATTATACAGTGAAAGTGAGAAATAGATTTAAGGGACTAGATCTGATAGAGTGCCTGATGAACTATGGACTGAGGTTCATTACACTGTACAGGAGACAAGGATCAAGACCATCCCCATGAAAAAGAAATGCAAAAAAGCAAAATGCTGTCTGGGGAGACCTTACAAATAGCTGTGAAAAGAAGAGAGGCAAAAAGCAAAGGAGAAAAGGAAAGATGTAAGCATATGAATGCAGAGTTCCAAAGGAGAGATAAGCAAGCCTTTCTCAGCAATAAATGCAAAGAAATAGAGGAAAAGAACAGAATGTGAAAGACTAGAGATCTCTTCAAGAAAATTAGAGATACCAAAGGAAAATTTCATGCAAATATGGGCTCCCTAAAGGACAGAAATTGTATGGACCTAACAGAAGCAGAAGAGATTAAAAAGAGGTGGCAAGAATACACAGAACTGTACAAAAAAGATCTTCATGACCCAGATAATCACGATGGTGTGATCACTCACCTAGAGCCAAACATCCTGGAATGTGAAGTCCAGTGGGCCTTAGAAAGCATCACTATCAACAAAGCTAGTGGAGGTGATGAAATTCCAGTTGAGTTATTTCAAATCCTGAAGGATGATGCTGTGAAAGTGCTGCACTCAATATGCCAACAAATTTGGAAAACTCAGCAGTGGTCACACAACTGGAAAAGGTCAGTTTTCATTCCAATCCCAAAGAAAGGCAATGCCAAAGAATGCTCAAACTACCGTACAGTTGCACTCATCTCACACGCTAGTAAAATAATGCTCAAAATTCTCCAAGCCAGGCTTCAGCAATACGTGAACTGTGAACTTCCAGATGTTCAAGCTGGTTTTAGAAAAGGCAGAGGAACCAGAGATCAAATTGCCAACATTTGCTGGATCATGGGAAAAGCAAGAGAGTTCNTTAACTTACATGCAGAGTACATCATGAGAAATGCTGGGCTGGAAGAAGCACAAGCTGGAATCAAGATTGCCGGAAGAAATATCAATAACCTCAGATATGAAGATGACACCACCTTTTTGGCAGAAAGTGAAGAGGAACTAAAAAGCTTCTTATGAGAGTGAAAGAGGAAAGTGAAAAAGTTGGCTTAAAGCTCAACATTCAGAAAATGAAGATCATGGCATCCGGTCCCATCACTTCATGGGAAATAGATGGGGAAACAGTGAAAACAGTGTCAGACTTTATTTTGGGGGGCTCCAAAATCACTGCAGATGGTGATTGCAGCAACGAAATTAAAAGACACTTACTCCTCAGAAGAAAAGCTATGAGCAACCTAGATAGCATATTCAAAAGCAGAGACATTATTTTGCCAACAAAGGTCCATCTAGTCAAGGCTATGGTGTTTCCAGTGGTCATGTATGGGTGTGAGAGCTGGACTGTGAAGAAAGAGAGCTCTGAAGAATTGATGTTTGTGAACTGTGGTGTTGGAGAAGACTCTTGAAAGTCCCTTGGACTGCAAGGAGATCCAACCAGTCCATTCTAAAGGAGATCAGCCCTGGGATTTCTGTGGAAGGAATGATGCTAAAGCTGAAACTCCAGTACTTTGGCCACCTCATGCCAAGAGTTGACTCACTGGAAAAGACTCTGATGCTAGGAGGGATTGGGGGCTGGAGGAAAAGGTGACGACAGAGGATGAGATGGCTGGATGGCATCACCGACCCAATAGTCATGAGTTTGAGTGAATTCCAAGAGTTGGTGATGGACAGGGAGGCCTGGTGTGCTGCGATTCACGGGGTCGCAAAGGGTCAGACACGACTGAGCGACTGAACTGATAAGGTGGAGTGTTTAAAAAATGTTCTTAGAAAATACACAGGTCTCCCACATTGCAGGCAGATTTTTTTTTACCAGCTGAGCCACATGGGAAGCCCAAGAATACGGAGTGGGTACCTATCCTTTTCTCCAAAGGATCTTCCCATATTTAGGAATTGAACCAGGGTCTCCTGCATTGCAGGCAGATTCTTTACCAACTGAGCTATCAGGGAAGTCCTAGAAAAAGCAATACTGTGCCCAGCCTTTAAGAATATAGAGGATAATTGGCCTAATCATGCTTGCAGTTTGGGAACTTTGAAATTAAGATATCGACAGAGTTGATTTCTTTGTAGATCTCCTTCCTTGGCTTATAAATGGCCATCTTCTCCCCCATCTTCACATGATCTTTCTTCTGTACGTTTTTTCTGTCCTCATCTCCTCTTCGTATGAGGACCCCAGTCACATTGGATTAAGGCTTATTCTAAGGACCTTATTTTACTTTAGTTACCTCTTTAAAGGCATTATCTCCAAAAAACAGTCAAACTGTGAGGTATTGAGCTTTAGGACTTCAACATAAGAGTTTGAGGAGGACACAGTTCATTCTTTGCAGTGCTCAATCTAAAAATTCATAAGTGAAGACATTTATCAAAGAAGAGGGGTTAATTAGGAATGTTATTACAGAGAAAATGACCCATAGGATGCATGAATTTAAAGAGGGTACACCATTCAGTGAAAAATAATTATAGTGGGGTAATGTTCTGAAATATCATCCAACTTCCTTTACTCTTTAAGCATGCATGTATGTACCAATGTAGCTAGATGTTTATTTTCTCCTTTAATCTTTTAACCAATAAGAATAAAACCCACGGTTAAAACATTTTTCCAGGGAAGGTAATAAAGACATGACAGAACAATGAAGGTCATTGCTTCAATTCTAAGCTCTGAGTTTCAAAATAAACTTTAAAACTGTACTGTGTATCAGTTGCTTCAAAAGCTTGACCTTCCAGACAAGAATGAGAGTATTTATGGTCCATTGAGATGGAGTAGGAAGTAGGGGGAGGGGATGCATTCTGAAGAGTGAGAGGGTGGATTAAGAAATCAGATGTGTCTGGGGGTGTGGGGAAGGAATGATAGAAAAGCTTAAATGAGCAAGCATTGCTTTTTGCTTCTCAGCATAATATAGTGCTCTTTAGATGGCAGCATGGAAGTAGTTGTTGAAGGTCTAACTGAGTCAAGATGAGTTTGGGAAGCACCCCAGGATCCCATGGAGTAGGAAATGACAACCCACTCCAACACTCTTACCTGAAAATTCCATGGACAGAAGAGCTTGTCAGGCTGTAGGCCATGGGGTTGCAAAGAGTTAGAGATGACTGAGTGACTGAGCATGCATGAAGCCCTCTGCTTATGTGTAGTATTTAGAGCAAGACTGATTCTTTGGTTTCATTATGACATTATACTTTAAAGAACTATTAAGAACCCTCATAGTCATAGTATTTACTGTATTAGGAATCCAAAATCGGATACTCACTATATCCAAACAAAAAGTTTTAATGTTAACATGGGGAAAAAAAATAAATTTCAAAAAAATATGTATGTAGTGATGAGAGAGGCTTTGATTTACTTTTTTCTAAAGTTTTTTAAATTCCTGACAGTTTGTGTCCCATATCTGCTTCTTTGATCAGCAGAATATCTTTTGTGATATGTTGCTGTCACTGAAGAGTATTCGAACATTTGGATAAGAATGACAGGGGACTAGTGAAATGACTTTTTTTAAAAAAGATAATTGTGAATATCTTACAATATTTGGTATTATGCCAAAACTCAAAAAGTGGTTTCTTTTGCTGTATCAAAATCCACTGGCCTACCTTGTACTTAAATTTATGATTTTGCCCATTCACTTTGTAGCTGTCATTTGCAAGCTATCAGTTTGCTGTGGTGAAGACTTAAGATAACTACTGTTACAGATGATACCATCCACTGCTTTGAATTTTGCAGATATTTTACTCCCAATTGTTTCTACACCATCAAAATCACAGATCTATGTGACCCAAGGAGTTCCAGGTACCCTGGAAAAGTTATAGAAACAGTGAAAATAAACCTGAATTTTAGAAGGGAAGGTGAGGAAAAAGAGCTCTTATGACCTGAGACGGTAGACTTCAGCAATGTGCACCAGCCTGGAGTCCAAAGCATAAGGTGACTCCAGTCATATTTTAATGGATACCAGTGAAGATCTTTTAGAAATCAGACTAGTTAAGAATAACATCAGAATAAGCCAGCATAAGAACCAGACAACTCTTCCTGTTGCCAGGATGGTATTCAAACTCTCTAAAAATTTCAATAGCTGCAGACAGAGGGGAAGAAGACTGAAGATAAAAGTCAATGAATTCTTGAGCAGAAATTTATAACTGACTGAGATAATGACACTTGGAAAAGACAGCTTTAAGTCTAGAAGACATACTTTATGTTTTTTTCTCTTTTTGAAAAAACGTTGTATTGGCATATAGTTTCTTTATAATGTTTTGTTCATTTCTGCTATGCAGCAAAGTGAATCCACAATATATAGTATAGGTGTATCCCCACCCTCTTGGACCTCCCTCCCACCCCACCCCCAACCCACGCATCTAGGTCACCACAGAGCACCAAGCTGAGCTCCCTGTGCTATACAGCAGGTTCCCACTAGCTGTCTATTTTATACATGGTAATGAACATGCAGCAATCCCTGTGCCCCAGCTCATCCTACCCTCCTTTCCCACCTCCATGTCTACATGTCTATTCTCTACATCTGTGTCTCTATTCCTGCTCTGCAAATAAGTTCATCTATACCATTTTTATAGATTTCATACTTATGCATTGATAAACACCATTTGTTTTCCTCTTTCTGACTTACTTCACACTGTATGACAGACTCTAGGTCTATCCAGATGGCTATAGATCATCCAATATCTTTCCTTTTCATTGCTGAGTAATATTCCACTGTATATATGTACCACATCTTCTTTATCTATTCATCTGTTGATGGACATTTAGGTTGTGTCCATGTCCTGGCTATTTCAAATAGTACTGTGATGAACACTGGGGTATGTGTGTTTTTTGAATTATGGTTTTCTCAGGGCATATGCCTAGAAGTGGGATTCATAATGCACATTTTAGGCTTTACTGTTTTTTTGCTTTGCATGTTTGTTGTTTGTGTTGTCCTCATGGTGCAAGTGGAGAAAAATGCATTTCTTAAACAAATAAATAAATTAAGATTTATAATAAATGTTGTCAATCCTTCTTACAAATATAATGTAATAAAAATGAGAGATAAAGAGTATTATATATCCATGGACTAGCTTTAAAAGAACAAAATTTAGGTGAATAAATATATATAAACGTATTATCCATTCTATATAGCTTTCTCAAAAGAAGCCAATTTGGAAAGTGAAATTCTGGTATAAAATATCTATATTTTCAGGATATATATACTTCATTTTTCTACAAAAAAACTTTTCCTAAAATCTTCACTTCAATAAGTTAGCAACTTCAGGGCTAGGAAACAAAAGTATGTCAACAAAGAGACTTGTTATTAATAATATGATGCCATTTTGTCTAATACAACTGTAAAATATATATAAAGAACTAAGTTTTTTATCTTAAAATTCTCTATAATTTGTTTCTCAACTGTCTACAACAAAAATAATTTTTATATGAAAAATATGTATTTCATAAGAAAATCTATTCCTTACAAACTAGTACAGCCACTATGGAGAACAGTGTGGAGATTCCTTAAAAAACTGAAATAGAACTGCCATATGACCCACCAATCCTGCTGCTGGGCATACACACCGGGGAAACCAGAATTGAAAGAGACATGTGTACCCTGATGTTGACCACAGCACTGTTTACAATAGCTACCTAGATATCCATCAGCAGATGAATGGATAAGAAAGCTGTGGTACATATACACAATGGAATATTACTCAGCCATTAAAAAGAATGCATTTGAATCAGTTCTAATGAGGCAAATGAACTGGAGCCTATTATACAGAGTGAAGTAA
>SJYQ01002243.1:171279-208961 GCA_006410935.1 Redunca redunca
TATTCTATCAAAAACATATGTTTACTAATTTTAATTAAACATATTTGAGCCCTGGTGTTTACTATCTAATATTATATGTGTTGAAATGTTTTAGAAGTAAAATGCTACAAGTTTAGTCAAGGTGGAAGTATATATTAAATAGATTCCAATGTTAACTGAACATATAACATCAGTATGAAAAATAATAATAAACATGTTAGTATGAATTGTGTGTGACTCTATTTACAATAGTCGCTTGCTGAACTCACCATACTGTAAGGCAAGGTTTGTGACTATCTTTCAGATATGTGAAAAAGCAGTTTATTATTCTCTCCTACATTCTCTGGGTTTTTATAGGCCAGTTCATTTTGTCTCCACTGTGAAATACCTTAAAAGGTAACACGGTATTCTGACTCTAGTAGTAATTTATTATACCCGTTAATCTTGTAAAATTGCCCTCTGGATGTAATAATTTGTTATTCTTTTATTAGACCTTCTTCTGCATACTGTGTTTATCATAAAGATGTCACCATTGTGATGCCTAGCAACCATTACAATGTTCTGGAAGTGTTTGCATATATTTTCCTGGGGGAAAGAGCCGCGTGGTCCCTGCATGGGAGAGCTGTCAGTGTATTCTGATGTATGAGGATAAAAGGAGCCCCTGCTGCAGACTCCAATAAGCTCAAGTCACAGCCTGAAAGCAGTGACTTGGGCATCACTATACCGTGTTAGAAAATGTGTCAATTATCACATGGACCGCCTAAGGGTATTGCCTGGGTCCGGGTCATAAAACCATCAAGACTGAAGGGGGAGAAAATTGATGAAGAAGTAAGTTGAATTAATTGATAACAAGCAGGCCTGTGTATGGAAGATCGTTGTAACTCAAAACCCCCAAATTTCTGTCTGAAAATCTTCCTGTGGATGACCCCACGAGTAAAGCTAAAGCTGTCTATCTTCTCCAATATAAAGTATCTATAACTGGCAATTTAGGCATTTCTTAAAAATCAGTAGGTAGTTGTCAAACTAGTCAAGAAGCCATAAGAAAAATAAAATCATGCTAATAATGTTATAGTAGTTTTGCTATTATTGTGATTCTTAATATGTGATGCGGCTATATGATGTGAACACAATGGGGACCACTGAAATATGTAGTCTGGAGCCCAAACCATGAGAGCTGTGTGCACCATTTAGGTAGTTTACCCAGAGAAAAGGGAAAATACAAAATTTTCATACACTTATAGTGGTTTCGGAGCTGCTTCAGTGATTTTCCTTTTTAACCTTCCTTGTGTCTGCCTTGAACAACTAAATCATACTTAAAGCATTTGTAGCAGATGAGTTCCTTTAAGAAATCACTGTTCACTAGGCTTGGGAATAATCATGAAAGAAACCAACTGTCTATACAAGATGCTGAAACGTCCAATCAATCAAGCAGTTTTGTGGAAAAATTAAATTGTGTTAAACAACAACAAAGATATCACAATATGTTTGATAAGACTGAGTAAATGCTTTTCTCAAAACATTTAGGCAGTCAGCCACACGTGGATGATGAGGCATCAAGATCACTGCCTCAGACTTTACAAAAGGAATCACATCATTCTCAAAATACAGTTAGGTTGTAGGCACACAGATCAGAAAGTTACCTGTTGCTTTATTGATGATAAAAATTTTCCCTATTCTCAAATTGTAGTTTTATAAAAACATAAAAGACAAGGTCATTCTCACTTAAAATATAATAGTTGATTTAGTTTTCATAATGATGGTAATGATTTTAGTGATGATAATTATAAATATTTCCCAGTATAGCTTTGTCGTCTGGCACAAGATGCTTTGAACAAATTTTGCATTAGAAGAAGCCGTATCAGGAAAAACCTGGTTCATCACACACACAAAAAAAAGTTGTTCAGTTATGTCCAAGTCTTCTCAGCCCCTTGGACTGCAGCCCACCAGGGTCCTCTGTCCATGGAATTCTCCAGGCAAGAGTACTGGAGTGGATAGCCATTCCCTTCTCCAGGGGGTCTTCCCAACCCAGGGATTGAACCCGCATCTCCTGCAGATTTTTTACCATCTGAGGCACCAGGGAAGCCTAACTTCATTAAAATATTGAATTAATTTAAAACCTCTCATCCCTTCAATTCAAAGCGTGTTCTCATTCAGTTCAGTTCAATTCAGTTCAGTCACTCAGTCGTGTCCGACTCTTTGCGACCCCATGAATCGCAGCACGCCAGGCCTCCCTGTCCATCACCAACTCCCAGAGTTCACTCAGACTCACGTCCACTGAGTCAGTGATGCCATCCAGCCATCTCATCCTCTGTCGTCCCCTTCTCCTCCTGCCCCCAATCCCTCCCAGCATCAGACTCTTTTCCAATGAGTCAACTCTTCACATGAGGTGGCCAAAGTACTGGAGTTTCAGCTTCAGCATCATTCCTTCCAAAGAAATCCCAGGACTGATCTCCTTTAGAATGGACTGGTTGGATTTCCTTGCAGTCCAAGGGACTCTCAAGAGTCTTCTCCAACACCACAGTTCAAAAGCATCAATTCTTTGGTGCTCAGCCTTCTTCACAGTCCAACTCTCACGTCCATACATGACCACAGGAAAAACCATAGCCTTGACTAGACAGACCTTAGTCGGCAAAGTAGTCTCTGCTTTTGAATATGCTATCTAGGTTGGTCATAACTTATCTTCCAAGGAGTAAGTGTCTTTTAATTTCATGGCTGCAATCACCATCTGCAGTGATTTTGGAGTCCCCAAAATAAAGTCTGACACTGTTTCCACTGTTTCCCCATCTATTTCCCATGAAGTGATGGGACCTGATGCCATATTACTGGTCTATATTCCAGAGAAGCAGGAAGAAATTTTACTAAGCTTTGTCTCTCATTTATTCTATTATTGCATGAAGTGGTAGCATTTATCTGTACATATAATGTGAGATAGCAATACAATTTTCCAAAGAGATTTTAAGCTTTAATTTACACACTATGTGATGAGTAAGAAATTATGGACTCTGGAATCTAGAAACTTACCTTTGTATGTGATAGATAGGTANGTAGAGATCTTCATATAAAGTTTAGGACATTTAGGTTATATATTTTTATTTTTTATTATTTTTGATACATAGATATTTAATTTTGGTTGAAGTATAGTTGTTGTACAACATTATACAAATTATAGGTATATAGTATAGTGATTTACAATTTTTAAAGTTAATACTCCGTTTACAGTTATCTCGAAATATTGGCTGTATTCCCCATGTTTTATACTATATCTGTGTATACATCCATGAAGCTTACTTTATACATAATATTTGTACCTCTTAGTCCCCATTTTCTTATATTGGCCTTTCCCTTTCCCCCTTCCCACTGGTAACCTGAAGTTTGTTTTCTATATCTGAGAGATATATAGAGACTCTCTATATCTGTGAGTCTGCTTTCTTATGTTATATTCAATAGTTTGTTACATTTTTTTAGATTTCACATATAAGTGACATCATAGAGTATTTGTCTTTCTCTGTCTGACTTATTTTATTAGTATAATGTCTTCCAAATCCATCCATATTGCTGCAAAAGGCAAAAATTTATTCTTTGTAATGGCTGAATAGAGGTTATATATTTTTTAATGTATAATTACACCTGCTAACTGTACATCATAGAACTGCTTAAAAACCAAATGGAATAATTGCTGTTAAAATGTTTTAGAAAAAACGGTGTACCACAGAATAATAGTTATCATTATCCACATTAGATGTCCCAGGTGGCACTAGTGGTAAAGAACTTGCCTGTCAATGCCGGAGACATAAGAGGTGCTGGTTTGGTCCTTGGATTGGGAAGATCTCCTGGAGGAGGAAACAGCAAACCATTCCAATGATCTTGCCTGAAAAACCCCATGGACAGAGGAGTCTGGAGGGCTACCATCCATGGAGTCACAAAGAGTGGGACATGACTGAAGCAACTTAGCACACACATCCACATTAGGCTTAAACTATTTTAGTCTATCACTAGTACCTATTATTATTATTTTCAAGATACACTCAATTATTAATTGCCTAAGACTTTAGAAACAGACTAAAACCTTACTTTTGATAGCTATATAAACAAGAGAAAAGCTTTTGCAGATAAATATCAGGGAATTGACTCACAAAGTTTTTTCTTCCTTTCTTGACTATGATAATAGGAATTTGTTCTGAAATAGGAGAGACTGTAAAACTCTTTCCCAAATATATTTTTAAAAAATCCAAATCTTGGCCTGGAACTATAGAATGTGAGTTTGATGATAAGTTGGATTCCATGTCTTCAGAGGGATTTCACACAAAGGCAGTAAAGGCAGAGTAGGGTAGGAGGGCAATGATCCTGCAATCTGAAACTCTGTATCAAAGATAATATTAGACCAAATTCTATCAAAAAATAACAGTAAGAATTGTATTTGGATCCTAAAAGTTAATTGGGCCTGCCTTAATATTGCGGAGTGTGGAGGAAAAAGAAAAGTGTTAGTTGCTTCGTTGTCTCCAACTCTTTGCAACCTCATGGACCCTCTGTCCATGGAACTCTCCAGGCAAAAGTCCTGGAGTGGGTTGCCATTCCCTTCTCCAGGGGATCTTCCTAACCCAAGGACTGAACCCAAGTTTCCCACATTGCAGGCAGATTCTTTACCATCTGAGCCACCAGGGAAGCCATGGAAAAATATACTTTAAAACTGACCGGAATTGTTTTCTATGGTTTTCCATGAAGAAGTTCCTTTATTTTATTGCAACAAATTTTTCTAGGTATATCAAAGGAAGGAAAGAGGCCACTCTTCAAGCAAGATAAATGGAAATTTTGTAATGAAAACTCTGGTATCTCAGGTTTACAATAATACCTGCTCAGCTGTACTTGTGACATAATAGCTCAGAAAGAAGCACTGCCTGTAGAAGAACCGTATTCTCCTGGATAATAAATAAAGAACAGGCTGACATTCAGACGGGGGTAACCCTTCAGGCCATAACAGAATCGCTTCAGAATTAGCTCTCTAATAATTGTGTGTGTTAGCTACTCAGTTGTGTCCAACTCCTTGCAACCCCATGGACTATAATCTGCCGGGCTCCTCTGTCATGGAATTCTCCAGGCAAGAATACTGGAGTGAGTTGCCATTTCCTTCTCCACTAATAACTGACAAAATGCAAATAATTAAATTAATAGAAAGTAGAATGTGGTTTATTGGGTGGAATTAGATTCATCTCCAGTGATAGAAACCTGAAATAAAAGCTAAAATAAAGCCACTTTTTTCTTTTTTTTTTTCACATAAACAAAGTTGGGAATAAGCCACTCTTTTTTATCTTTCTTTTTTTTTTCGCATAAACAAAGTTGGGAATAAGCCCCTCAGGGCTCTCACATGTTCCAAGATTTTTACTGCTTCATCTAAAATGGCTCTTCAAGCTCCAACATCCCAAATTCACATTCTAACCAAAAGGAAGGCTGCAGGATAAGAAAATGTGCATTATTAGGAAAAAATGCTAAGCTACTGATGCGATTAAAGGCCAGAGAATTTTTTTTACTTTAATGTATTATTGGAGGTTGGTTAAACTGGCTGCTCTTCATTTGGGTGGGGCTTCCCAGGTGGCACTAGTGGCAAAGAACCCACCTGCCAATGCAGGAGACATAGACTCAGGTTCCATCTCTGGATCTGGAAAATCCCCTGGAGAAGGCCATGGCAACCCATTCCAGTATTCTTGCCTGGAGAATCCCATGGACAGAGGAGCCTGACAGGCTGCAGTCCATAGGGTCACAAAGAGTTGGATACGACTGAAGCGACTTAGCACTTTGAGGGACACAAATTTCACCCATCTTTTCTCTTCATTCTTACTTAGTTTAAACAGCTGGACTTGGAACACAGACAGTTCCATCATAGGAAGGAGAAGATATAGAACACATGGGCAATGTTCAAAGTTCTGAACCAAAAGGTGATGCACATCCGTCACTTTGACTCATCTTTTATTGGCAAGGATGCCATTACATGGCTACATTTAAAAGTGACTGAGGCTAAGTAATCCAGTGTCTGCCTGGGCATCTACCTCCCAGCTATAAATTTATTCCACAAATGTTCTATATATTCCTTCTAAAGACATCTGTGACAGACACAAACACAACATCTTCATTTACTGGAACAGCTAAACAGCTGTGGGCCCAGCTAAAGGAAAATAAAAATAAAACACATTCTAGTAGTAATAAGGAAATTGAGTCTTGTCTAGGTCACACAATCACAGTAAATATATTAAGCAAAGGATATTATAATTTTAATTTAAAACATTATGTATAAGGAAAAGTATATTAGTGCTATCAGAAGTAAAATGACTAAGAAACAGTATAGCAAGAACATCCTCATGAACAGATAGAGATTAGCNAATTCAAATTACTTTTGTTTAACAGCTAAAGTAATTACACTTTAAATCATATTAATTGCTTCGCTAATACATTCTTAACATGGCAGTTTCTTTTCTTATCCAAATTAGTGGATTCCTCTAGAGAACTTATCATCCTTACTGTACTTTGGTCCACCTCCAGAGAAATAATAACTAGTGAGTTTGGAACAATTCACAAAACTATTGAAGATATTTGCTAATTTACTCACTTAAAATTAATTGATACTTAATTGTCCCAAACACAACTTTAGGCATTCAGGATTCAGTAATATAAAAAAGTAAAATGCCATAGTCCTGTGGAACTTGTACAATATTACAGTAAGGAGAAGGGACTATAAACATATACTATAGAGCACATTATTTGACAATTAAGGCTACTTTTAAAAAAGGATGTAGGATAATGAGGTGAGGTACATTTACTTACAGTTAATGCAGTAAGGAAAAGCAACTTTGATAAGGATGACATTAGGAAAGAGATCAAAAGAAATGAGGTGGAAAATGGTGGGTTAAGTGAGTTTTAGACAATCTAAAAATGGACTAGCACTAAGTCATGGGAATCTTTTAGGCCACACTAAGGATGTCACATTTTATTCCAAGTAAGCTGGAAAACCCTAAGGTGACATTGAACTTAGAATTACTAATTTCTCTTTTAATGCAATAGAATTACTCAAGCTCAGAGTGACCAGTGAGGAGGAAATTGCAATGTTCTGAGAGAGATGATAACTTTGGCCTTGAGATGTGGTCCGATAAGGAACAAAGTTTGTTGTTGGGTTGGATGTACTGTGAAAAGCAATAAAATAAATCTAGGTTGGTCCAAGGACTCTAAAGCAATTGGAAAATGAATGGATGTTCTATGTCTTGGAATGAAAGTCAATCAGTTATGTCCAACTCTTTGCAACCCTGTGGACTACACAGTCCATAAAACTGGCAAAGAGTCAGCTGTGGAGGGGAAAGAGATTTGGGACACATTATTTTTGAGATATAGGTTTATCTAAGAGTATATTGGAAGTAACCATAATTTGAGAATAGAAATATAATCAAATTCATGGAA
Organism: Redunca redunca; assembly: GCA_006410935.1. Classification (NCBI taxonomy): domain Eukaryota; kingdom Metazoa; phylum Chordata; class Mammalia; order Artiodactyla; family Bovidae; genus Redunca; species Redunca redunca. Next base: position 178,699 of record SJYQ01002243.1, read on the forward strand.
TTTTTATCAAGATTAAATTAGTTATGACATGTAAACCATTCTAGAACAGTGCCTTGCATGCTAAGTCATTTCAGGTCTAACTCTTTGCAACCTCATGGACTGTATTCTTCAGGCTCCTGTGTCAATGGGATTCACCAGACAAGAATGTTGGAATGGATTGCCGTGCCCTCCTTAGGGAAGGAACCCACATCTCTATCTCTTGGTCTCCTGCATTGACAGGCAGGCTCTTTACCACTAGCACCACCTAGGAAGCCCAGAACAGTGCCTAAAACACAGTAATGGCTCAATAGGGTAAGAAGTTGGACAATGACTCAGAGAGGAGATCAGAAGCAAGGAGTAGAATTGGTGGAGTTTTAGCATCTGGTGATAGTTAAACCAGTTATGAGTAGATGAGATAACCTAGGTGTTGAGTTCAGTTCAGTTCACTTCAGTTGCTCAGTCATGTCCAACTCCTTGTGACCCCATGAATAGTGGTACACCAGGCTTCCCTGTCCATCACCAACTCCCAGAGTCTACCCAAACCCATGTCCATTGAGTTGGTGATGCCATTTAGCCATCTCATCCTCTGTTGTCCCCTTCTCCTCCTGCCCCCAATCCTTTCCGGTATTAGGGTCCTTTCCAATTAGTCAACTCTTCGCATGAGGTGGCAAAAGAATTGAAGTTTCAGCTTCAACATCAGTCCTTCCAATGAACACTCAGGACTGATCTCCTTTAGGATGGACTGGTTGGATCTCCTTGCAGTCCAAGGGACTCGCAAGAGTCTTCTCCAACACCACAGTTCAAAAGCATCAATTCTTTGGCATTCAGCTTTCTTCACAGTCCTACTCACATCCATACATGACTACTGGAAAAACCATAGCCTTGACTAGATGGACCTTTGTTGGCAAAGTAATGTATCTGCTTTTAAATATGCTATCTATGTTGGTCATAACTTTCCTTTCAAGGAGTAAGCGTCTTTTAATTTCATGGCTGCAATCACCATCTGCTGTGATTTTGGAGCCCCCCCTAAATAAAGTCTGACACTGTTTCCACTCTTTCCCCATCTATTTCCCATGAAGTGATGGGACCAGATACCATGAACTTAGTTTTCTGAATGTTGAGCTTTAAGCCAACTTTTTCCCCTCAGTATGGATAGACAAATAAGGAGCCTAGATAATTGTGTGTGAGTATGCTCAGTCACTTCAATTGTGTCTGATTCTTTGAGACCCTCTCGACTGTAGCCCACCAGGGTCCCCTGCCCATGGGATTCTGCCATGCCCTCCTCCAAGGGATATTCCCGACCCAGGGATCAAACTCGCATCGCCTGCGTCTCCTTCATTACAGGTGGATTCTTTATCGCTGAGTCAGGAAGGATGGGGGGATGCCCTTAGATACTTGAGAGCTGTTTAAATCCAGTGTTTGAACTGAGAAAAATGAAGACCTAGTAAAGGAAACTGAAAAGCACTAACCAGTGAGGAAAGAGAAGAACTTAGTGAACAGAGAAAAAGACTTGATGTTTCCAACAAGACATATAGCAGGCCAGAAAGATCAAAAATAATGAATTGAGCAAAATGATATTTTCTTTTTTTGTATAAAAATATATTTGATTCACAATAGTCTGTTAGTTTCATTGTACAACATAGAAATTGAATACTTTTATATATTATACAATATAATGAGTATATTTTCCTGTGCTGTACAATCCTTACTGTTTATTTTATGCTAGTAATTTGTATCTCTTAATTCCATATCTGGACCCTCTCACCACTCTTCTCCCTACTAGTAACCACTGCTTTGTTCTCTGTATCTGCAACTCTGTTTCTGTCTTTTTGTATATACTATATGGCTTATATTTAGATTCCACATGTAGGTGATATCGTACAGTATTTTTTTTCTGACTTATTTCACTAAACATAAGAATCTCCACTGTGTTGCAAATGGCATAATTTCATTTTTTATGGCTAATATTCTGTGGCACATTTTCTTTTACTTCATTTTTATTGAGGTAAAAACCACAAATATATGTGTGTATATATATAAACACATACCCTTAAGATGTACAAAATGATAGTTTGATATACATATTAATCATTAACTGTTAGCCATCAGTGATTTTCTCTTTCATTCTTCATATTCCTAGTCCATGGTGCATATTTACCACATCTTCTTCATCCTTTCTGGAGAAGGCAATGGCAACCCACTCCAGTACTCTTGCCTGGAAAATCCCATGGACAGAGAAGCCTGGTGGGCTACAGTCCACAGGGTCACTAAGAGTCGGACATGACTGAGCAACTTCACTTTCACTTTTCACTCTCAGACATTGGAAAAGGAAATGGCAATCCACTCCAGTATTCTTGCCTGGAGAATCCCAAGGACAGAGGAGCCTGGTGGGCTTCCGTCTATGGGGTCGCACAGAGTTGGACACGACTGAAGCAACTTAGCAGCAGCAGTTTCATCCTTTGTTCTGTTGATGGACACTTAGGTTGCTCCCACATCTTTGCAATTTTAAGTGATGCTGCTGTGAACACTGGGATACAGGTAGCTTTTTGAATTTGTGTTTTTATTTTCTTCAGATATTTACTCAGCAGTAGAGTTGCTGTATCATATGGTAGCTCTATTTCCAGTTTTTTGAGGAACCTTCATACTGTTTTTCCATAGTGTCTACACAAAGATACAAATCCCACCAGCTGTGTACTACTAGAGTTTTCTTTTCTCCACATCCTTGCCAACATGTTATTTGTAGACTTTTTGGTCATAGTCAGGTATGATGTGATATCTCAGTGTGGTTTTGATTTGCACTTCTCTGATGACTAGTAGGAGAAGGCAATGGCAGCCCACTCCAGTACTCTTGCCTGGAGAATCCATGGATGGAGGAGCCTGGTGGGCTGCAGTCCATGGGGTCGCTAAGAGTCAGACATGACTGAGCGACTTCACTTTGACTTTTCACTCTCATTCATTGGAGAAGAAAATGGCAACCCACTCCAGTATTCTTGCCTGGAGAATCCCAGGGACAGGGGAGCCTGGTGGGCTGCCATCTGTGGGGTTGCACAGAGTTGGACACAACTGAAGTGACTTAGCAGCAGATAACTAGTAATATTGAGGATTATATCATGTGCCTATTGGCCATCTGTATATCTTCTTTGGGATAACGTCCATTCAGGTCTTCTGCCCACATTTTAATTGGGATGTCTGTTTTTGATGTTGGTTTGTATGAGCTCTTTATACATTTTCATTTGCCTCAAGATATTTTCGGATTTCCTCTTCGGTTTTATCATTGACCTATTGGCTTTTTAATAACATGTTTTTAGTTTCCAAGTGTTTGTGCTTTTCCCATTTTTTCTTCCTGTAATTGTTTTTTAGTTTCATACCATTTTGGTGGGAACAAAAGTTTGAAGTAGTTTCTATGTCCTTAAAATTTGTTGAAACCTGTTTTCTGACCTAGTATGTGATGTATCCTGAAGAATGTTCCATATGTACACTCGTGGTGAATTAATGTCAATGTTTGGCAAAACCAATACAGTAATGTAAAGTAAACTAAAGTTAAAATAAAAATTAAAAAAAAAAAAGAAGAATGTTCCATATGTACTTGAAAAGAAAGTACACTCTGCTGTTTTTTTTAAATGGAATGTTCCACAGATATCTTTTCACTCCAACTGGTCGGCCTATTGTGTCACTAAGACCACAACTGCATTATTGGGTTTCTGTCTGGATGATCTGTACATTGATGTAATTGGGATGTTAATTTCCCTACTACTGTTGTATTGCAGTCAATTTCTTCCTTTATATCTGCTAACATTTGATTTACATATTTAGGTCTTCTCATGTTGGGTGTGTACATGTTAATAAGTGTACTACATCTTCTTGTATTGACCTTTTTATCACTGCGTGATACTCTTCTTTGCCCTTTGTTATACAATCTGTTTCAAAGACTTTTTGTCTAGTATAACTACGACTATCTCCACTTTCTTGTTTCTATTTGCATGACTTTTTTTTCATGTCCTCACTTTCAGTCTGTCTTTAGTTCTGAAATGCTTCTCTTGTAAGTGGCGTATAGATGGGTCTTTTGACTAGAGCGTGTGTTCCATTAACATTTAAAGTAATTATTGGTAGATATGCACTTCTTGAAATTTTATTACTTGCAACTTTTTAAAAAAATTCTTCCCTGTTCTTTTTTCTTTTAGTTTCTTCTCTTGCAGTTTGATGATTTTATTTAGCTGTGTACTTATGCTAATTTATTTGGTTTTTTGTGTGTATATATGACTCTTGTATGTCAGCCTATACCTATATCTATTTGTTTTAAACATGTAGTCCTTTAAGTCCAAGCATACTCTGACAGATTACATTTTTGTTACATCCTTCCCATTTTGTGTTTCTGATGCCATGTTTTACATTTTTATGCTTGAAAGTGAAAGTGAAGTGGCTCAGTCGTGTTCGACTGTTTGTGACCACGTGAACTGTAGCCCACCAGGCTTCTCCATTTTTATGTTTATCCCTTTACTAATTCCTATAGTTTTACTTGATTTTATAATTTTTTTTTTGTCTTTTAATCTTTGTACTAGCTTGTTGACTCAGATAGTAAAGAATCTGCCTGCAATGCAGGAGACTTGGGTTCAATCCCTGGGTTGGGAAGATCCCTGGAGAAGGGGATGGGAATCCACTCCAGTATTCTTGCCTGAAGAATCCCATAGATAGAGGAGACTGGCAGGTCACAGTCCATAGAGTCTCAAAGAGTTGGCCACAACTGAGTGACTAACACTTTCACTTTCCACTAGCTTATTTAAGTGGTTGATTCTCAGCCTTTACTGTATATTTGCTTTTAGTTTTTTCCTCGCCTATATAAAATTACTTGCTTTTCTTTTCCACTTAGAGAAGATCCTTTAACATTTCTTTCAGGATCAGTTTAGTACTGATAAACTTTTTCAATTTTTGCTTGTCTGAGAAGTTCCTTATCTCTCTCAATTCTAATAATCTTGCTGGGTAGAGTATCATAGGTTGCTCTACCTTTCAGGTTTTTAAATATATCTTGCCACTCCTTTATGGCCTGCAAGGATTTTGCTCAAAAATCAGGTGATAACCTTGTGGAGATTCCCTTGTAAATGATCCATTGTTTAACTCTTGATGACTTTAGAGCTGTCCCTTTAATTTTTGCCATTTTAATTTTTATATATCTTAGTGTGGGTCTCTTTGAGTTCATCTTGTTTGGGACTCTCTTTGTTTTCTATACTGGGATGTATTTCCATCTTCAGGCATAGGAAGTTTTCAAACACAATTTCATTAAACACATTTTTAACCCCCTTCTCTCTGTTTTCCTTCTGCTACCACCATAATGTAAATGCTACATTTGATGGTCTCAAAGATTCTTTAAGCTGGTTACACTTTTTAAAAATTTTCTTTTTCTTTTTGTTTTTCTGATGGGGGAATTTCCATTATTGTATCTCCCAGATTTCTTATGTGTTCTGTATCACCTAGTTTGCTATTCATTCCTTCCACAGTGTTTTTCATTTCATTTATGGTATTCTTCAGTTGTGATTATCTTTATATACTTTTTTCTAGTTTCTTGTTAAAATTATCTCTGTTCATCTGTTTTTTTCTCTAATTCAGTTGGCATTCTTATTACTAATTCTTCAAATTCTTTATCTGGTAAATTGTTTATTTCTGTTTCATTACTTGTGGGTTTTTTTTTTTCAGGGTTCCCATCTTACTCTCTTAACTGAGTTGAATTCCTCTGTCTTCTCATTTTGCTTATGTTTCTCTGTGTCTATGAAATTAGGTGAAACAGTTAACTGTGGCAGTCTTTAAAATGTGTCCTCATGTGGGAGTGTCATTATACAATTGGCATGTGCCCACTGGCTTTAACGGCAGAGCTGAATTTGATGTGAAACAAGTCAGGCCTTTCCCCAGGCTGTGTTGGCAGCAGTCACCTTGGTAGGAAGTAGGGCTGGAGCTGGAGGTACTAGGGCTGGAGCCAGGTGTGAGGGAGAGCTTCTCCTCTGCTCAGTGGCCATCATAGCACCAGTACCCTTGGCCTTAAAGGGAAGCACTGGTGGAACAAGAGGGGCTAGTGTGGGTGCTCAGCAAAGCTCAGGGCACAGGGTGTGGAGGTTCAGCTGTCATCAGAGACCTGGTCTGCCTCTGATGTGCCACCTATGAAATCACCAGGAATTGCTGCCTCCTCACTATTCAGACTCAGGGTTTCAGTCCCAACAGTATCTTACAGTTGAGCTTTCTCCTCAGTCATGCCAACCCTTCCTCCAGCATGGGACACAAGGCAAACTGTGCTAGAGTATTTGCTTGGCTCAGACTGAGCCATGCACCAAGGTGGTCACAGAAAAAAAAAACAAAAAAACAATCAGCCAGTTTTGTGGTTTCAACATAGCCCCTCCTCCCTGCTTCAGGTGCAAGCAAACATTGGTATACTCCTTGTGAGCAGAAATTGGGCTTCCCACAACCCTCCTGTAAATCTCACTGACTCTTCAATCAGCCAAGTGGGCTGAGCTTCCCTTTGTCAGACCCCAGAGCTGGGGTGCCCAAAATGTGGTTTGAACAGTTCACTTTCTGGGGGAGGTCTCCACCTTTATAATCTCCCTTTTCCTCTGAGTCTCCTCCCAGGGGCACAGTCTTGACCTGGTCACATCTCTTTCTTTCCCATCCAATTCCATATGGAATCCCTATGACCTTTGTTGTACAGAAGTGTTTCTGTTAGTCTGCAGTTAGTTTTTAGTGAGAATTATTCCATATGCAGATGTGTTTTTGATGTATTCATGGGAGAGGTGAGTTCCACATCCTCCTACCCTGCCATCTTGATTCCCTCCTCCCAAAAATGGTATTTTCTTATTGAAGCACTCAAATTAAAGGGATTGAGATTTCACAAATGTAATTTGTTCTAACTGAACCCATATTGGCAAAATATGACTCCTGATCCTTATTTTAATTCCATCTCAGAAATATTTGCATTAAAATGTACCTTAAAATTTTATTAGAGATCTATATGAAGGCTGCATGTTTAGTCTCCAAAAGTCATCATAACATATGGCATATGCTCATATTCTGTGTTCTTTCCTGACTGCGTTCTACAATACACCAAAGATCACCAACGGTGTTTCTCTGTCTATATTTGGTACTCAACTACATGCAGCCCCATGGACTATATAGCCCATGGAATTCTCCAGGCCAGAATACTGGAGCCTTACCCTTCTCCAGGGGACCTTCCCAATCCAGGGATTGAACCCAGGCTTCCCACATTACAGGTGGAGTCTTTACCAACTGAGCCATCAGGGAAGCTCTCAACTACATTTAATGATTTTTATTTTGTTTTATTGTACCTTACTATTAGAGAATTATTTCCTGACAAAACTTCTATGTTGAGCATGATACCTTGGAGGCCTCAGAGTCCAAAATAGACTGGACCAGAATCAACTAGTGACTTAGGAATGAATGGAAAATGCTATTTTCCTTCAGAGGGGCAAAAATTCAATTTAATTTACCAGGAAAGGTAGAAAGAATCCTGCATTGTCTATTTTCATGTACACGTAAGCAACAAAACACACACAAACACATACAGTCATGCATATTTAATATATTTCTAAAATGTGAACTAGGACAAGAACGGACATTCTCAAACAGAGCAAGATCATATTAACAACTTATCATATCTAATAGAATATTGCCAAAGATATAGCACAAAAGAAACACTTAAGTTAAACATAATGTTATAGAACAAGAACTCTTTCTCTAATCAACAAGTAGTCCAGAGATCTGCCAGTTGCTCAACCTCATGACCTGAGGTGACAGAAGATTCATAGCAAAGTAAAACCAGCTGTATGTGTGTGTTGAGGACCAACTGACTGACTGAATCCTTGAATCCATGTACAAACACAAATATAAATGTGTGTACCCTGTGTGTCTGCTTCCTCTCAACTCCCCTCATTAGGTGGGATAAAGGCTCGGGCACAGGTTTAATGTAATTGCTAGTAAATATGGTAACTATTTTCTTTTACTAAAGCTACAAAAATTCTTTGGATTTTATATCAGGGACTAAATTTGTAATGGAAAATGATGTTTGATAGTGTTTAAATGCAGAGTATGTCACTTTATAAAGCATAGGATTCTTTTAAGTTATTTTTTTTTAGCTTCTTGACATGTGTCACCATTTGGAATTCTGCTCTCATGGGATAAATGCCAGATTACATGGTGTAGTATTTTTATCCTCTGTACTTTCGCTGTAGAAGCATACAACATCAAAGGAAAGGCAGATCACTCACATCAGCAGAAAATGGAATAGGACTATAATATGCTGGCTTTGATCTTGCCTTCTAGTAATTATCTTGGTTACATGCATGCATTGAGAGTAAGATTTGAATTAATAAGGCCAAGAAATCCTAGAAAATGTAAGAGGTATCCTTGAATATAAACTTCACCCATCTTCAAAATGATAGATTGCAGTGGAGCCTACAGAGTTGTTAATTTAAAGCATTAATCCTGAAATGTTATTCTCTCTTAAACTTGTCACTTCTATGTTAATACAGCAATCTTGGCAATTAAGACGTTATCACTTATAAGTCCAACTCACCTCTAGTAAATGCTATTTAGCTAACATTCTTCTGTTTCATACAAGTTTTCACATAACAGGACCTAAGGTAAAATTTATTACATTTCTTTTTTTAAAGTTATTATCATAGCTCAGTCCACCATCATTAAAAACTAGTTTGATATTGCCTTCAGAAAGATATTACTTCTGATGCAGAAAGTAAATAATGTCATCAACATCTGCATAGGATTTATCCAACAGAGTGAAAGAATATGATATTCTGAGTCAATCTTTTCATTTCCTATTTGTTTGTTTACCAGTATTTATTGCTACATTGGGTGGAGAGGATTCTATTTTTACTTCTATGTGAATAAAAATTACCATGCCTATTGGAAGCTATGTTTCAGAAATATCAAGGACTAATGCTCTCTGGACATTAGAACACTTTTAGCAGCAAAATATTGAGTTCACATCATAAGGAGAAACCTGAATAAACTTTGTAGGCAATTCAATATGTCTGCAATATTTGAAGATTCAATTCACTTTGTAACTGATTAGCTACGAAGTGTGAGAGGCATAGCACTCATTTGGCACCAAATAGTAGGTGATTTGCTTGTATGAAACTGTCTCACCAGACACTATGTATTAATCTAATTGGAGACTACTTCACCTACAGAAATATCAAGACTGCTATTATAAACTCATTAACTAATCTGAACCTGAAATAAATGAGAACCAATGCATTTCATTTGCATCTACCAAATGCAAGTTAAACGCACATGAATAGAGCTATAAGCTAGGATAATACAGAAGCAAGACTCTGCTCCCTTCCACATCATACAAAAAGATGTTTTAAATCTTACAAAACAGAGTTAAAGGCCACTAGTGGAGCAAACTAACTAAAGAACAAACTCCTTTGAAGAAACCTTCCTTCTTTGGATTAAAAATAATTCCTGATTCTCTCTAATGAATTAAACTCATTTTGTAATAAATGAGGGTTGAGAAACCAAGGATTTCCTTCCAAGGAAACAGCAACCAGTGCTTATATGGGTTTTTTTTTGTGTTGTGAATTCTGTTTTGTGGTACCCACAATAATAAAATTATTTACTTCCTAAAAGTGGTGTTTTAATTGGGTCTAGTGACTTTTCAAAGGAGCTCAGTATAAGGTACGCTTGAAAATAAGGAAAAGTCCAGAACTGTGATAGGAAATAATATGTATTCTTCTTCCCTGTCACAGACTCATATGCTCATATGCTCTAGGACATGGTTCAAATTTGCCTCCATTTGGTTATCTATGAATCGGGTTGTTGTTTAGTCATTCGGTCATGTCCAACTCTTTGCAACACCATAGACTATAGCCTGCCAGGCTCCTCTGTCCATGGGATTTCCCAGGCAAGAATACTGGAGTGTGTTGCCATTTCCTCCTCCAGGGCATCTTTCTGACCAGGGTTCCTGCATTGCGAGCAGATTCTTTACCACTGAGCCACGAGGGAAGCAGGTATGAATTGGGATAGGAGCCAAATCAGAACCAAAGTCCAAGGAAAGGTGAGGCTTGGTTTGCACCCACCTCCTAAGTGCTGACAACCGAGACAGTCATACTTGTAAGCATGTTCTAGCTTCCCAGGTGTTATGGGAAAAATGAGACATGTTGGAAGTTTATGGACCAAAGTTAGCTAACCAAAGGTGAGTGTCCAGTCATTAGCATCTTAAAGGAGAGATGAATCTCATCATGACTGAAGCTGAAGTGCTTGAGGAATTTGTTAATTTAGGGGAGAAAAAGGTACATGAGCAGGTGTATACCACCAGGATCAGAAATATTCATTAAAAATAGGGCACATGTATCACTCAGCAGGCTATCTAGACAAAAATGAGTGAACCTCAGCAATCACAGTTGGCCTCTTATTGCAAAAATTCATCTGGTCTCAGTAGCTTGTATCCCTGCCAACCAAAATTCTGAAAACTGTGTTTTTTCCCCTCTCTAACATCGCCAAGTTCCTTGCAGTTTTAAGTGTTGGAGTAAAGGTCAACGGAGTTAAAGCAGTGGCTGGGAGGACTTCCCATATAAGCAAAGCCCATTCCCAGTGCGTGTTAGATGTTCGTTTTTCCAGCTGAATGAAATCCAGCAGGGTCAGGCTTGGACTGAGGCTCACACCTACCCAGTCCCTTCAGCAGGGCTGGGATATTATTAAAGTCGGCTGATTAGGGAGCAATGTGTGTGTCGGCATCCATCAGCCGGGGAAGTGCAACATACCGCTCCAATCTGGCAAGGCATTCAGCTTGGCTGTGTGTTCCCACCACCGCCCAATAGTCTGAGCACAAGGGTTCTCTCCCTGTGCACTAAATGACTGTGTTACACTCTTCCAAAAGAAGGAAATATAAGACATCCAGAGTGGTTTAGGAACACCAAAGCTTCCTTCTCTGGTTTTTACTTGAACATAAAAGATATTTAAAATGCCTAAAGTTATTTTGTACCAGAAGTGTACTGATTTCAATATCAGCCCAGGATATAAAAGTAAATTATTTCAGTAATAGAACACGGTGGTGCAAAACCCCCTCAACAAACAACAGCTCCTTCGTGATCTCCAAGCCTATCAATTACATTTTATTATTTCTCTAAGTTGTGGCATTGAAAAAATTTTAGTGTGAGGTTGTTTATAGCACTGGCCTATTTCTTCAGAATGCCTAAAACAAAGAGACTGCCCTACAAATGACAGACTGTAATTTCCATATTTCTACAAATCTCTTTCATTTCCTAAATAAACAATAGAAATTTCTATCTGAGGTCTCTGTGACCTGATGACTCAGCCAATAATTCAAACTCCTTGTGCTTCATGTAAGCAAGATTTTGGAGACCTGTGGATTTAAGGGCCGTGCTGGAAAGAACAGCCATTTTGGAAAGACAATGGGTGAGTTTTCATTCCCACTAATTGTGTGCTATATGGGCTGAGGGTTGACTTACTTGCTTTAAGTGAATCATTTGGGGAGAAATAGAAGTTAGTGGAAGCTTCCAGTCCAGCATTCATTCCTCTGATTTTGCCCATACATTTCACTTAAAATACAGGCTCCAGGGACATGCTATTCTGGGCTATCTAAGGATAAGGGTATATGATTGTTTTCTTGTGGCTGCCAACCACATGGCATCATTTCATAGATATAATTATGACCCTGATCTAGGACTTTACTACTGAATTAAATGCTGAAGATTCCTGTTCCCCCGACAACTGAGATGACTTTTTGTGGGGAGGTTATTTCAATCATAATAGTCATTTTAAAAATTAAGTAGATTAAATGAGATTATAGTTTAAAATTTTGTGAAGCTTGACTTAAAGTTTATAAAAAATTAATAAATTAAAAAAAATCTCGCCTAAAAAGAAGTACTTCTCCAACCTTCAGGATGATGATATTACTAAAAGGCATATGACAGTAATATTAAAATCTCAAGAGATTTGTAACAGTATAAAAAAATAGAACTAGAAAGTTTGAGATCAGGAGTGTATGTACATGAAAAATTACATACAAATATATTAATGTTCGCTAAAGTAAAACAAGAGAGAGGAAATTAAGAGAATAGCTATAAGAAGCTATGCATTTTGAAATATTATAAGTAATTTTCATTTGCCACTCAAAGGAAATTTTTCAGAAATTTTTTCCTACAAAATTTAAATAAATTTGCTCCTTATAAATTAGTCCTTTCAATATGTTTTCTGGTAGATACTGTGCATAATGCCAAGATGCTTCATTTATTTATAAATTATAAATCTATAATCAAAATGTTTCATTTACTTTAATACCCAGGATATATATAGGCTTATAACCTGCCTTGTTGATCTTACTATACAGTTTGAGAAAACCAAGTAACCTGAATATTTGTTATGAAATAAAGACTTTAGGTGACCATTAATTTGCTTGTAACAACTGTATAGGTATTGTTCAAATAACCTCAAGGCAGCACTAGCTTTATCTGTGATAATTTTTGGCCAAAATAGTCATGACCTCTCCGACAAGTTGCTGGCCCACTCTCTCTGTGAAAGAACCACTCCAAATGCAAGGTTCTATCTTTGTCCTTTCTGCCTCTGAACTTGGACCTGGTATGATTGACATTTAATAAATAAAATCTATAATTAAAAATGAATACAGGGAGATCACTTCACGTAAACAATGTAAATGCATTGAACTCAAGCTGAAGAAATCTTTTTCAACCAGTGTGAGCGCTCTGGTGTATTCAATAAAAACAGTCAAGCAGTCAAAAATAATAATATACAATTTACGTCTCCCTTGTATTTTTGGCTTTCAACTATTTTTCTTAATAGTTTCATTCTATGCATCCGAATTCTCACACAGCCCCTAGGTACTCCAGATCCTCTGATACATCTGAGAATCTAAAGAGACTACTGGTATTCTCTTTAGAAAACACTCTACTTGGTTTGGAATTTGAGGTCAGGCTGTGGTAAGGTTGTGGAGGCAAAGGCTGTTTTTAATCTGAGTTTTCATTATTTTCTTTGGAGTAAACCATTAGGTAATTCCTAAGGAGTTAGGAATTTTTGTAACATTTACCATTTATCTTGATTCTTTAATGTCCTTTGTTTTTTGATAAATGACTTTAATTTTTGTTGTCTTTTGTTTTAGATCACACAACCATCATGTCTGGTTGTCTTTGCAAAATAGTTCATATACTCTTGTGAATCCTTCCAGATTTGAACTGCTGATCTACCTATGCTCTTGGGTCTAGGATCTTGGGCCAATTCTAGTGTGTATAGTTCACAAAATATTTATGTGTCAGATCCTAATGCTTATCTTCTAAGAAAAATCAGTGAAAAAGATGAATGTCATACTTGACTTTCTAGTGCTTAGTGTCTAGTGAGAAAGAGACAGTATGTAAAAAATTAAAGCACATTATGATAAAGGCTCTGTTAGGGGTAACTCAGGATTTCATGGGAACACATCACTCAGTACACATCTGGAGGCTCGGAGATATTTTCTTTGAGAAAGTAAAAGTCTAATTTGAAATCTGAAGATTCAAATGAACCCTGAGGCAGAGGTGAAATTAGAGTGACTCACTGGAGGGTGGGTGGCTCAGACAGTAAAGCGTCTGTCTGCAATGCAGGAGACCCGGATTCAATCCCTGCGTTGGGAAGATTCCCCAGAAGGAAATGGCAGCCCACTCCAGTATTCTTGCCTGGAAAATCCCATGGACGGTAGAGCCTGGTAGGCTACTGTCCATGGGTTTGCAAAGAGTTGAACACAACTGAGCAACTTCACTTCACTTCACTGGAGGGTGGAGCAGCCTGGTGACAAGGTAAAGCGTTGAATGGGTGAAAGGGTGGTGTTCTAGGAATCAAGTAATTCAGGGTCTTGAAAGCAAAGTGAAATATTTAGATTTTACTTAAGAACAGTGGAGAACTACTGAGAAGGATTTTAGGAGAGTGGTGACATGATAAGATTTGTGTTTCAGAAAATCACTTTGACACTGATGAGTGCCTGTCAGGAGGAAGACAAGACAGAAACAAGGGAAGCAAGATAACCCTGGTCTTGGTGAAGATGGAAAATCAGGGAAGGAAGCTTAACTTTACACAGAAGGAGGATAGACTATCATCTGGCCGGAGTGGGCAGAGATAAGCTTGTACCAAATATACCAAGAGCCTGAAGGCCTTTTTCATCTCAGCAAAGAGCTATTATGATACACTAAGAGGGTTAGGTGTTAAAATTGAAAAATCAGGTAGAAGATTAGAAAATGTGAGTTTGTGAGAATTCCTTGGCAGTCCAAGGGCTAGGATTCTGTGATTCCACTGTAGGGGGCTGGTGTTCAAACCCTGGTCAGAGAACTAAGATTCCACAAGCCCCAAGGCAAGGGCAAAAAAAAAGTGGATTTTTAGCCGTGTGTACATGCTCAGTCAGATACAACTCTCTGTAACTCCATGGACTGTACCCACCAGGCTCCTCTGTCAACAGGATTTCCCAGGCAAGAATACTGGAAGGGGTTGCCATTTCCTCCTCCAGGGAATCAAATCCTCATCTCTTACATTGTTAGATGGATTGTTTACGACTATAGCACCTGGGAAGCCCTCTGTAGCAGTCTTCAAACCTATGGCATTTTTTCCATCACTTTAGTTACAGAGGTGTATAGGATGAAAAGGGTGCCTCTGTACTTGATTTCAAATTGTGTTCTACATATGGAGCACAGAAGAGATTGATAGTTGTCTGGTTGTCTTGTCCAACTCTGCCAGGGACAAACTCAAACTTGTTGTTGAGGCTGGGGATAAGAGCAATGAATAGCATAAGGTTAAGTTAAGCTTTTATGGTGATTAAGGATGACTCTGCCTAGTTATACTACTACCTGGCACTCTTTGCATACATAAGGAAACGGTAGCTTGAAAGTGAAAGTGGAAGTCATTCAGTCATGTCCAATTCTTTGAGTTCACATGGACTGTTGCCACCTGGCTCCTCTGTTCATGGAATTCTCCAGGCAAGAACACTGGAGTAGGTGGCCATTCCATTCTCTAGGGGATCTTCCCAGCCCAGGGATCAAACACAGGTCTCCTGCATTGCAAGCAGATTCTTTACCATCTGAGCAACCAGGGAACCTGCAATCGGTGGATAATAGTCCATGAACTCTTGAGGACTACAATCGAAGCTTGGTAGAGATGTGAGAGCAAGTGATTGCTAGTGAGTGGGATGAGGAATGTGGAGAAAGTTGTAGGTGGAGTAAATTAAAAAAAAGAGGTCACTTAGAGGCACCACCATGTGAAATAATGTGAGTCAAACTGAATATACAGCTTTGAATGAAGATGAAGGAATTAGACTTCAACTTTTTTTATCTGATGACATTTCTTCATGACAAACCCATAATATCATCTTGGGAATGGGCAACTGAACTGAGGGTATATTCTGTGCATGAGTGGAAGGGTGGGTGGGGTTCTCAGCTCAATTCAGTTCAGTTCAGTCGCTCAATCATGTTTAACCCTTTGCAACTGTAGCACACCAGGCTTCCTTGTCCATCACCAACTCAAACTCATGTCCATCGAGTCAGTGATGCCATACAATCATCTCACCCTCTGTTGTCCCCTTCTCTTCCCACTTTCAATCTTTCCCAGCATCAGGGTCTTTTAAAATGAGTCAGTTCTTCACATCAGGTGGCCAAAGTATTGGAGTTTCAGCTTCAACATCAGTCCAATGAACATTCAGGACTGATTTCCTTTAGTATGGACTGGTTGGATCTCCTTGCAGTCCAAGGGACTCAAGAGACTTCTCCAACACCTCAGTTCAAAAGCATCAATTCTTTGGCGCTCAGCTTTCTTTATAGTCCAACTTTCACATCCATACTTACATACTACTGTCAAACCATAGGTTTGACTAGACGGATCTTTGTTGGCAAAGTACTGTCTCCGCTTTTTAATATGCTGTCTAGGTTGGTCATAACTTTTCTTCCAACGAGCAGGCATCTTTTAATTTCATGGCTGCAGCCACCATCTGCAGTGATTTTGGAGCACCCTCCCCCCCAAAAAAAATAAAGTCTTTTACTGTTTCCATTGTTGACCCATTTATTTACCATGAAGTGGTGGTACTGGATGGCCATGATCTTAGTTTTATGAATGTTGAGCTTTAAGCCAACTTTTTCACTCTCCTCTTTCACTTTCATCAAGAAGTTCTTTAGTTCCTCTTCACTTTCTGCCATAAGAGTGGTGTTATCTGCATATCTGAGGTTATTGATATTTCTCCCAGTAATCTTGATTCCAGCTTCTGCTTCATCCAGCTCAGCATTTCACATGGTGTGCTCTGCATATAAATTAAATAAGTAAGGTGAGGTTCTCAGAGAAGATCAAAAGTTAAGAATTATAAATGTGGACATTTGGGTGGACAGCCTGAATGACAACTGGTGTGACAGATCATGGTGTTCTGGTATCAGGAAATGCAACATAAATCCTTATCTAAAGAGCAGTTATTAGGGAGATAAAAGGTGGTAGGCATTAAGGCGGGTGGTGTGGTGTGTGAGGAAGGTAGGCACTTGGACAACACATGTGGTCTGAATCCAGAGATTAGGAAGTAGGAAAACACCTTCTGACCTTCAGATCCCTTGATAAATAATTAGTTAAGAATGGGAGCAAGTGGATTTAGTAATGCGTCAAGATTCAGAATATTCCTTGTGAAGGACTGAGAGGGAGGAAAGCAAAAGTAGGAAGAGATGAAGCAAGGAAATATAAACAAGATAGGTAATAACTGATGAGCCTAGAAGTTTCAGTAGTGACCAGGGATTAAAGAAACAGGAGATGTGATGTAGTTAGATTAAATGCAACTGGAAAATAATATTTGAAATTAGTCAAACAGAGGAATTAAGGGAGCTTTGCCAAGGAGAGTGTTCCACTTGGTAACTCGTTGCTCTAGTAACATGTCAATATGCCAGAGAAACTTGAAAGATGGTTCTCAAAGCACAGAGCAGGGTTTAACTTCCTTTTCACATGACTTAGAAAGCATAAATTAAATTTAACTGGACTTGTTATGAAACCACACTGAATTCCATTATCAGTAAGGAAAGACTTCTTACTGGGATAGGGAAAGGGAAAGGGAAGTCGCTCAGTCGTGTCCCACTCTTTGTGACCCCATGGACTGCAGCCTACCAGGCTCTGCCATCCATGGGATTTTCCAGGCAAGAGTACTGGAGTAGGGTGCCATTGCCTTACTGGAATAACCAAATAATAATTTTCCTGATTTCCTCATTTTTTCCTGCTTTATTTTTTGGCCATGAGAAACCAGAGAAATGCTTAAGAAGGTTGGGATTTGAACAAACTGAGGGAATACTGCAATTCTGGTCTCAGGTTCCACTTTAGCTTCCTATTCTTGGCTCTTTTGTCTCTCTGTGAAGAAGGAGTGCAAAGAGAAGACAGAATAAAGTGTTATTAGGAAATGTATGTCTTCTTCTCCATTCCTAGTCTCCTTATTCATTAACTCTGAAGTAGAAGAAACTAAAAATCAGCATATGACTTGTTCTTAAACACCTCTAGATTGTGAAAAACAGAGGTAGTTAAAAGGTAGAAACTTCTGGTTATACATATTAAAGATGTAACTTACAACATGATAAATATAATTAGTGATGCTACTCATCATATATGAAAGCAGTTAAGAGTAAATCATAAGAGTTCTCATCACAAGAAAAATGTTTTTCTGCTTTAATTTGATATTTATGAAATGATGTCCATTCCATAAACTTATTGTGATAATCACTCCCTGATGCCTGTAAATCAAATAATAATGCTATACACCTTATACTTATGGAGTGCTATATGTCAACTATATTTCAATAAAACTGGAAGAAAAAAATTTTTAAAGAACAACTATTTGAGTGAACTTTGATAAATTTTGGTAGTAAATATTCAACCATAAGCTGGGTATGTTTAAAGAAAGATACTATGAAAAATTACTCATTACTTTTCTTACCTTGTACATTTCCCTGACTCCCAGTTGCCTTGAGGGTGGTAAGGCTGGGAAGCAGACTGCAGCCAGGATAAACTCCATTAAAACAGTGTACTAAGCAGAATTTAGTTCTGAGCACACAGCATCACTGGGGCTTCTCAGGTGACTCAGTGGTGAAGAACCCATCTGCCAATACAGGGGACGTAAGAGATCAAGGTTCAATCCCTGGGTCAGCAAGATCCCCTGGAAAAGGAAATGGCAACCAACTCCAGTACTTTTGCCTGGGAAATCCCGTGGACAGAGGAGCCTAGCATGCTACAGTCCATGGGGTCACAAAGAGTCAGACTTGACTTAGTGACTAAACCAACAACAACAAACACAGCGCCTCTAGCTGGAAAGATGCTGTAGGGTAATGACAAATTCCATTTATCTTGATTACCTATGTTGAGAAGCATAATTTTCAGTAAAATCTGTTTTTTTCTGAAATTAGTTTTCATAGCAAGTGCACATGTACATGGGCATCCTTGTGAGTACGAGGTAGTCAAAGGTAGCTTTGTGAGTCAAATTTTTAAGGCATTGTCACAACCCAAGAATACTTTCCCCCATCTAATGTTGTCTATGCTTTGCCATTAAGTTAAAACATTGAATTTGATAATATAAAAGAGTAACGTCTATCAGTGGCTATTGTTTTTTCGGTAATCACCTTGTGTAAATTGATCCTTGTACAATAGGAATGGCACACAGTTTTGGCTTTCAACGCTAGAAGCTTTGGGCCATTGATGGACTGATTATATTGAGTATTTTAAGAGTTAAATGTAGTTTAAGCTGTAATAGAGCATAATATTTACAGAGCTTTTAATGTGTGAGAGGGTGCTGAACTGTGTATTTGGGACACCTCTTTTTACCTAATGACCTTTTGGCATACATAGTTTAATAAACATTTCTTAAGCTCTTCAGACTAGAAGAGGTCTCCTTTATCTCTTCTTCTAGGATTCATGACAGACTAATTCTCCACAATTATATTCTCAAGCTAGGAAATTCAATAATCTCTCAGGATAGCCCATTTCAGTCTTTAATAGCATGTGTTTTGAGAGTTTCTGTACTTTCTTTAGTCAGCATGTTTAATTAAATCTGTATCTTGTAGCGTATATTTTTCTATGGACATTGTGAATAACAAGAGAGACAAATAAAGACAACTCCATCCTTTACTTTACTCTCTGAATTTCACACTTTGTCTCATTAAATTGTTTATAATGATTCTTTATTATTTGAGATTGCCTTCTCTGAAGAGGCCCAAAAATATATAAGAAAGATTTAAGTAAAACAAATGGAATGGAATAGTATACATAGATAAGAAACTCGGATATAACTAAGTTTTCATATCTTCATCAAACACTGATTCCTAGTATTTCTAAATAAGATAGCCTTTCAAGATGAAGAAAGTTTCCATAATATTCATGTCCATTTTTGTTTTCTTATATAGACCCAATACATATCATTTTATGCATTATCCTGTCATCACAATTTACATATTTTGTGTGAAATATCTTTCCTGGTTTCTCATGTGTAACATATTGGAATTTTGACAAAACTAAATGAAAAGTTAAGAGTTAGATTTTTCTTTTTAAACGTTTTCAGGAGAAAATTTTAAAATACTGTATATCAGATTATAAAATGTTTTTCTATACCATCAGTCTATTACTTGGCACCAGTTGCAGTTTAAAAACTCTAAGGCAAAAAGCAGACATCCATAAACTCTACTTCTTGTAACAGTCAAGATTATACATATGTTGTAGGCAAATTTTCAACAATAATGAGATTAAACCAACTCGGATCTACTGGTAGAAAAACTAGGTGGTCATTGCAGTCAGTCATATTTTTGCCATTTTCCTCATAATCAGGAATGGTACTGGGACCAGAGAATTCCATGTACTTGAGTGAGGGTGGGGAGAAGGAAATAGCAAACCACTCCAGTATTCTTGCCTAGAGAATCCTGTGGACAGAGGAGCCTGGTGGATTGCCGTCTATGGGGTCGCACAGAGTTGGACACTACTGAAGCGACTTAACAGCAGCAGCAGCAGGGTGAGAGTGAATAGGGGAAAGCCAAAAGGAGAAAAAATATAGTGAAAAATAATTAACTTCTATACTTTCTATACTTTCTATACTCCATCATTGTTTGCACTACCTGGCCACCACCTCACTTAACAAGTCAACAGACAATTAAATGCAACCAGGAAAATGTTATTTTAATTATTTATCTGATAAGACTGAAAATTATTCTATCTTTGTATAAGTAAATGTATATATAAATAGACATATATATATATATATGTTCTTCCCTGGTGGCTCAGATGGTAAAGAATCCACCTGTAATTTGGGAGACCTTGGTTCCATCCATGGCTTAGGAAGATCCCCTGGAGAAGGGAATAGCTACCCACTCCAGTATTCTGGCCTGGAGAATTCCATGGACAGAGGAGCCTGGCAGGCCACAGTTCATGGGGTCCCAAAGATCATGGCATCTGGTCCCATCACTTCATGGGAAATAAATGGGAAAACAATGGAAACAGTGTCAGACTTTATTTTGGGGGGCTCCAAAATCACTGCAGATGGTGATTGCAACCATGAAATTAAAAGATGTTTACTCCTTGGAAGGAAAGTTATGACCAACCTAGATAGCATATTCAAAAGCAGAGACATTACTTTGCCAACAAAGGTCCGTCTAGTCAAGGCTATGGTTTTTCCAGTGGTCATGTATGGATGTGAGAGTTGGACTGTGAAGAAAGCTGAGTGCCGAAAAATTGATGCTTTTGAGCTGTGGTGTTGGAGAAGACTCTTGAGAGTCCCTTGGACTGCAAGGAGATCCAACCAGTCCATTCTAAAGGAGATCAGTCCTGGGTGTTCTTTGGAAGGAATGATGCTAAAGGTGAAACTCCAGTACTTTGGCCACCTCATGCAAAGAGTTGACTCATTGGAAAAGACTCTGATGGCTGGGAGGAATTGGGGGCAGGAGAAGGGGATGACAGAAGATGAGATGGCTGGATGGCATCACCAACTCGATGGACATGAGTTTGAGTGAACTCCGGGAGTTGGTGATGGACAGGGAGTCCTGGCGTGCTGCAGTTCATGGGGTTGCAAAGAGTCAAACACAACTGAGCGACTTTAACACACACACATACGTATATATATCTATATATATAAATATATAGATATATATACACACACACACACACATATATGCCTGTGTGCTTAGTCATATCTGACTGCGACCCCCAAATTCCTCTGTCCATGGGATTTTTCCAGGCCAGAATACTGGAGTTGGTAACCATTGTGTCCTCCAGAATATATATATATATATATATAGTTTAAAATTCAGAAACTAGAAAAATTAATATACTGAAATTTTCATAGGAATTTTATTTTAAAATATTTTTCTCAGTGACGGAGGGTATATGAATAGAAGCAACATATACATTCAGATGTTGAGTTCCATGGATTATAACCCACCTAATCAATTGAAAAGGGTTTCTTTCAATGATTGTGTGTCCTCAGGCACATTATAGAAAATTTCTGCAAGTAAATTTCCTCATCTATAAAATAAAGATATTAATATTTCATAGACATTTTTGAGAAATGTTATGTCATTTTTGTAATTCAATTTATAAATTTAAGATAATGCTTGTTGCACAGTAAGAATTCAATAAGCATTAACTGTTACTATTATAATCTATTCCTTTCAGATTCACAACTCTTCAAGTCTCCTTAAATTGTCTATGATGTTGTGATGCAATTATTTCAACAAGTTCAGACTTTGTCAATAAAATGTTTCCTCATGTGAAAAGTCATCACATTATTTTAATATCTATTTTAAGTTCTTTTTATACATAAAAATTTGTTTTCTATTCCAAATCCATGGTATGCTTATCCACACAACTGCCATCTTGGATTCACAATGGTCAGGTTGATAGCTAGTGCTATTTTTATGCTATTTGGAATCTTTATTTCTGTCCAATGTAAAGATTTTAAGTTGCTGATATCAATAAAACTACTTGTGTCAGGGTCTATATTTTGAACACAAGCCCAATATGAACAGGGATTCCTAGGTGGTGCAGTGGTAAAGAATCTGCCTGCCAATTCATGAGATGCAAGAGACTCAGATTCAATTTCTGAGTCAGTAAGATCCCTTGGAAGAGGATATGGCAACCCATTCCAGTATTCTTGCTTGGAAAATTCCATGGACAAAGGACCCTGGCAGGCTAAAGCCCATGGGATCACAAAGAGCTGGACACATGACAAAGCAACTGAGCATCCATACACCAAAATAAACTGATCAGAACTAGAGACCAGTTAGTTCATTTGTTTGATGAACTAGATTTTCATTGAAGAAATTGTTACTGAACCCACATTTGGCTGCTCACTGCTCAAAAGCCAATATTTGAGAGACAATTGTTGATTGGAAAATTGTTGATTGCTTATTCAGGAGGCCAGCAACCTGGGGAGAAGTCAGACTCATGTACAAGAACCAACTCCAGGGTTCTACTTGACCATAAAAGTTTTTTTTAAGAGAAAATAATATCAATCACTGAAATATGGGATCAGGTTCTTTGCCATCTTTCATTGTGTGCAGGTTTGTTGACATCTTGTGATCTACCTTTAGATGTTATCTTGTTCACACAGTATGTTTCCAGGATTACTGAAAGGGCAGATGGGGAAGAGATCTCGTCACCCATTGACTGCTTGTTCTCCATTCCTACTTCTTCAGTCTAAGAAAAGAATCAACAGGTTAGACAAGGCATTGTGTCATCAAAAGTTTTGAGAGGTATTTCTAGGCTAGAGATTGGTGAAGCATGGGGAATTTGGGGGTAAAAGTTAAGTTAAAATTTAGCTTTGCTAAAGGGACAAGGCAAAGGGCCTCCTGCAAAGAGTTGCTCCCTGCAGAGCAGCTTACAAAATCTGATTTACCAAGTATGAGTCTTGTTTATTCCAATCAACTTCATTCTCACTGTCACCTACTCCAACTCTAGTCTTTCACTTCTACCTCTTTCAAGTACATATCACCACCTCCACACATATAAGTGTGGTGTGATCAATGGTTCCTGTTCACAGTACCAGTCGGGGCATGTTTTGGGTTGGTTTATGTGAGAGGAGAAGTTGGCTATTCATTCATCTACATGTTGTCAACCATGTCTGACAAATTGCAAGTTCTTCTACCACCAATAGCAATAAAGAAATAACACACGTATATACGCCTGGCAGAAAATCTGATTGCAGCAATTTCTTAAGAATCATGAACGGAATGGAGTAAGGACAGCCCTCAATGTCTTTTATAGCCATTTAACAAGCTCTGAATTTCTTTGGACTCCTCCCATGTGCATGGGTGTTCTGCCCAAAGGTCTTCCTCTGTATTTATGAGTTAATTAACTTATTTGTTCTATTTTATTCTGGAGCTCCCTTTGAAAATGAAAATTTATAACAACATGATGCATTTGGCCTGCTCTGGTTAAACTTAAATACTGCCTTTTTAATTTTCACTTCCAGCAGAAGATATGTGACAAATGACATAGTAATTTTCCTATTTCTTCATGTTCATAAAACATTGATAATATGATTTTTACCTTCCCTTTGTTCTCAATTAAATGAAATGCTTCAATACAATTAATGTGCTCTTGCAATTTAGGTTTTCTTTAGAGGTTTCTCTTGTCTCTGATTAACAGCATTTTCCATCCATTCTGAGAACCCCCGACTGCTATTCAGAATGTTCCATTATGCCTGCCAGCTATAAATACAATTGTGAACCAATATCATTTTAATTGTTTCACTAATAACTTGTTTTAAATGATTCAACAGTCATCAGGAAAGATAAGTGCTCTTGTACCCTGCAGGCTTATGGGCCTGATGGTATGAGGCAATGCTGAGCACTGTATCAGAATAATGAAACCATATGCAGAAGATAATGACAAAGCACTCACATTGCTGTAAAGATAAATGAAAACAGTAGATCTTCTTTCCTCAGTAATATAACCTCCATTTCTAGTTCCCATTTCAATCATTAGACCTTCCAAACAGATTAATGCACAAATACACATATGCAACATGTCCCATCGTAATAGCCATATGCTCCCATTTTTCCAGGCAGCCTCTGAATGATGGAGTTAACGAGCTTTACAAATGCTCTTGTTAATTAACAAAAATTGTTACTTTCTCATTTGAGGGGGGCTTTATAAATTAGACTTAATTACACCAGATAATTGCAACTGCCAGGCACAGAGCAACTCCTTCTCATTCTGTTCTTTCAGTGGCAAATCAACAATTGCAACCCTTGCCTATTTGTGTAGATGAATTTAATAAGCAAACAGCCCTTTTATGTTAATGGTTTACTGGCATTCATGGGCCTGGCAGGAGAAATGTGCTGGGGGAGGCTTTGCTAATGGCAGCACATAATCACATTAATTAAAATATAACTGCCATTTAAAGATTTGTAGTGTGGAATTAGAGCATGTTGGGAACTGAGAAAATCAAGCTAGAGTGCATATTAGAACCATTACTCTGTGCTCCCTGCGCAGCAGTCAGCAACCTCATGTGTCATAAATGTAATTTATGAGTGCTATTTGCTTTGAAATATATGTTTTTAGTTCACTCATTAGAATGTAAAAATTTGCAGTGTCTGCTTGAGGAGGTTCAAAATAAATTCACTAAAAGCTGAGACTCATGATCTGCTTTTAACACATCCCTCAACTGTGATTTTTTTTAATTATGACTTTTATAATTTCTTTGAGTAAAACTGTCTCTTATTCCAAAGACAAATTCAAACAGTCTTCATGTTACTGTGGACTGTGTGTTTTTCATTCTATTTCTATAATTCAGTGTAATTTTTATTGGGTCTTTAATAAATATGGTCCTTAATTTTGTTGATTTTTTTCAAGGGAAGGTCAGTGAAAACTGCTCAGTACTTTAAAGTTGGGCACATGCAGAGAAGGTAGTTGAGAAAATTTCATATAAAGCTTTTCATTAGTCTGTCCCTGAGATCCACTCATTAATTTTAAAATTATCCTTGATCTAAATCAGACCCATTTATATTACACCTACAAAAAAATATAGTTGGACAAACTCTGGCTAAATCGCCAAAGGGCCATGGCAATACCTAGGGGAGCAATGCTTAATTGATTCTTAATAACATAAAAAAGATTCTAGTTTCAGAAATCAGCCAACTGTGATCAGATCCCACTTCAGCAAAGCCTTAAACCTTCAATGACAGTGAATTTGTATCCCCCTTTGTTCAACTGATCTATTAAGTCTCCAAATTCTAGAACTACAATTTGAGCCTTCTAAGTAGGGGAAATAGACTGAAATACAGTGTGTATGACTCTTGCAGGCTCTGCATTGCTATTTTTGTAAACTGCTTGGACAGCTTTCCAACACCAGTAACTTGAATCTGTTATAGCTAAAGAGACGAATGTTGTGCCAGCCCCAGAAAACCAACCGCCCAGACACACTAATGAGGGATATTTTCATGTAGAGTCCTTTGCCATAGTTGATGCTATTTCTCAAGATAAACCTTTGTCTCACTGAAGAAGTAAGGCTTCTTGGAACCAAGGATGGCTGCCCCTGGATCTTTAGTCCTGTTAGATTCCAATAGGTTCATTAGGTGGTAGAAGGCAGGCCCATTCTGTCAGCTTTTCAGGTAGATAAGACATTAAAAATGTATTAAGGCTATGATACCGTCCCAATGATTAGAGCTTGATTTCTACTTGGGAGTGCTGGGTTGCAATTTTCTCCCTACATTTTCTTACTCAGTTCCTTCAAACTCTTGGCAGGCATTTTAGGGTGAATAATCGGGTTGGGGGAACAGTTTCTGCCTACAAATGGAATCTGTATTATATTTGGCTTGTTCTTTGTGTATAGATCTCATTTTAATTCGTATCTGTGACCTCTAGAGGACTTATACCTTCTGAAATGTCATTTCTAGCATGCAGAGTAGTTAGAATGGTAACCATAGCCTTCACACCTCGAATGATATCCAAGTCTGAGAGAATGAAACCATTTAACTAATAAGAAATTGAGATTCACTTCAAGTTACGAATTGGTTGGTCTAAGATTATGTGATGAATAAATGTGAAGATGTGGGAAACTTGGGAGAAATACCTGAAAGAAAGAAAGTGTGAGTCACTCAGTCATGTCCGATTCTTTGTGACCCCATGGACTGTAGCCTGCCAGGCTCCTCTATCCACGAAATTCCCCAGGCAAGAATCCTGGAGTGCATTTCCATTCCCTTCTCCAGGGGATCGTCCCAACTCAGGGACTGAACCCAGGTCTTCTGCATTGCAGGTAGATTCTGCACCGTCTGAGCCACCAGGGAAGCCCATTGATTTTTTGCCAAATTGATTTGCCAAAGCAGTTCCTAGGTCCTCTTAGAACAATGAGGAGTATCTCTGATTTGGTGTTTTATGGTTAGCTGGTTTTGCTGTTAGTCTGACTTAATTCAATTTAAGAAATATCTGCTGTTCAGCCTTTGGCTAAGCACTGAAAGTTCAAATATGAAAATGACATGGCCTGTGCACTGAAATAGTCTAGGTTTCCGGAGATAAAGAACACAAAAATAGCTATATCCAGTCTCACATGAGAAATGCCAAAGTTATTAGAAATACAGAGAGGTACTTAAGCACCAAAGGAGAAAGGAAGCCCATGATTGAAATTTTGAAAAGGAAGTGCATTATTGTACATGAACGCTTGTATGGAGAATCTAGAAAAATAGTACAGATGAACCTGTTTGCAAGGCAGAAGTGGATGTGGATGTAGAAAACAGACATGTGGACATGTAGGGATGGGATGAATTGGGAGGTTGAAATCGATGTATGTGCACCAGCATGTGTAGAACAGTTAGCTAGTAGGATCCTGCTGTATGGCAAAATTGCTCAACTCAGTGCTCTCTGGGTGACCTAGATGGATGGGATGGAATGAGGGGTGGGGAGGAGGTCCAAGAGGGAAAAGAAAAGTGTATACATGTAGCTGAGTCACTTTGTTTTATAGTGGAAACTAATGCAACATTGTAAAGCAACTATATCGGAAATTTTTTTTTAAAGTACAAAAAAAATGATATGCGCAAAAATATATATGCTTTCCACCAGGGTCTCTAGTGGGAAGTAAGCGTGTGGCAGGAGATGACACATAAGGGGCTAAATTCCATTCCTTTTATGGGACATTGGATGAGACGATGGAAGGCCTTCAACAAGTTCTCCACATGAGAGTGACATGATCAGGTTTGTATATTAGATGGATTATTATGTGATAATTCATGGAATAGATTAATAGGACAAAACTTGAGACAGAGAAACAAGTGTGTGAAGCTGGTCTTAGAGCCCAAACACTTGCAAAAGATTTACATGTAAGGAATGAGGAAAGAAAATGGTATTTCTTAGGCTTCTGATGTAGAAGCTGGCTTTGTGGTGTTACTAACTGATCCTTTCCCTTCCTTACTTTGACTTCTGCTGTACTTTGAAAATGCAAGAACTTCAGTTTTGACTCAGTACTTTGAAGGCAGTATAGACTAAACAATCAAATAAATGACACTGGAGTGAAATGAATCTGAATTGAGATTCTGGCTCTACTATTGTACCTGCTGGCTGTGAGATTACTTTACTTGTTGGCTGTTCCTTTGAGCAAGATATGAACCACTCTCAGACTTTTTCTGAATTTGTAAAATGGTGTTTTTCTGCAAAAAGAATAATACATTCAATGAGCTGATTTTAGAAAGTGCTTAGTACAGTGTCTGGAACATGATAAGTGATCAAGAAATGGTGTCTGCTATCACTGTTGCTTAACAAGAAATGGGGTTAAAGAAAATTTCAGATAAAATTGGAAGTTGTAATACAGGCATCTGAACTCTTGGGATCATGAATGATACTTCTCTTACCTCCCTCAGCCAAGGGTGTCGTGTTGGAGTACAACAGGTGCTTCAGAAAATGTGTCCAACATATGCAAAAATGAATGAATGTCCCTGTCTATCCTTCTGCAGATAAAGAGAATGCCAACTTGCTGTTACAGGCATGTATTTAAACCAAAAGAAAATTCCACCTGCAACACTGCACGCTCCACTAAATGTTAAATGACAAGGCAGAGTTTCCAGTAATGAGATTGGGGAATGCCATCAGTCCACAGGCACCAAGTCCAGGTTCATTGCAATTCAGCACTATAGCAAGGGGACTTGGGTTGTTTAATTTAGTACTATCATTATTGTTTTTACATGAAAAGAGACTTAGAATTGGAAATAGCCACTCAACTGCTTTCCTGGAGTGCCCTTATTCCAGGAATGGGTAAGTGGTTTCTCTGGGCCCTCGCTGACATGTAGAGCTTCACATACCAACTTTCCATGGCATGGGTCCCTGGTAACTGATTCTAGCTGTCAGACAGGAAAGGTGAGGATTATTCCCCAATTCTAAGTATAAAGATGAAACTGAGTCACTAAAAGTTTGCTTTCCATTTAAAAAGAAATTTTGGAACCAAAAATATGGAGCTTCTGGGGAACCAGTTTCTGCCTTAGTTCTCATCTTCACACTACTTCCAAGAAATTATTTCAAATGGATGGGATTTTTAAATGAAATGTTTTTTTAATGAATATTTTTTAAATTAATCAACATGTTTTAAATAGGCAGCCTCTCTCTGAAAAACCTAATATACAATAGGAAGCAAATACCATACCACCTGTGATATAATATTGAAACAACACCAGCAGAGCAAAGCATCAACTGCAACTGAAAAAGAGAAATACAGAAACTGCAGAGTATTCAGGGACAGTTTAAGTACATGTGACTTATGGCTGTGAGATATCTGGTTCTTTAGAAAATAGACCAAACATCAAGGTCTTCTCTTCATGTCTTGAATGACCATGTGAGAATGCTACATGGCAGCAGATTATACTGCTCTGGCTAGAGAAAATCTATGGCACTGACTCTGACAGCTTCAAACTATGGAACCTTTCCAAACTTGTCAGTGCTTACAGAATTCTGATTCAACTAGAAATAAAATGACCTGGATGAACACGCGACTCAACACCAAGTGTTAAGAAGTGAAGCATAATGCTGCTTAATATTTCCCTTCACATTGTTCACACACAAACACAAATATATACTTTTTGGTTTCCTTATTATATGGTTCCATATTATTTTGCTGTGTGCTGTTTGTGCTCTCAGTCACTCAGACATGTCCAACTCTTTGTGACCCCATAGACTGTAGCCCGCTGGGCTTCTCTGCCCATGGGGTTTTCCAGGTAAGAATACTGCAGTGTGTAGCCATTTCCTAGTCCAGGGGATCTTCCCAACCCATTCAACTTGCTTTTCTTGTGTTTCCTGCATTGGGAGGTAGATTCTTTACCACTAGGGTCACCTGGGAAACCTATATTATTTTGTTAATCCTCTTTTATTGAAATATTTAATAATATACATGTGTGCCCACATCTCCATCTATCTCTAGCTATCTGAAAGTGAAAGTGAAAGTCGCTAAGTAGTGTCTGACTCTTTGAGAGCCCATGGAATTCTCCAGGTCAGTATACTGGAGTGGGTTTCCTTTCTCTTCTCCAGCAGATCTTCCCTATCTATGCTATTTTGCCATTTTCTTGATCATTAGAACATTGGAAGAGTGCCTAGGGCATGACAGAAACACTATAAATAACATTGTACATTGAATGGAAGGGATTTATCTCTACAGCTGAACATTTTGAGATGTGGTTCGTCCAGGTAAAAAATTGTCGATATCTGGCAGGAAAAGTAATATATTTTATGAGCAATGAAAGTACTCAGAAAGTTCCATTTTCAGATTGTGAACTGAATCCATATTCCACTTGTGCTCCAGATATTTAAAAATGACTGATACAGTACTAACTTTATAAACCATGACAGTGTGGTTGTGCTTAGTCATTCAGTCGTGTCCAACTCTTTACGACCATTTGGACTGTAGCCCGCCAGGCTCCTCTGTCCATGGGATTCTCCAGGCAAGAATATTGGCGTGGGTTACCATGACTTCTCCAAGAGAGCTTCCCAACCCAGGGATCGAACCCACATCTCCATCTCTTGCATTGCAGGCAGGTTTTTATCGTTGAGCCACCAGGGAAGCATCATATTCCATTTATAGTTATTACAAAATATTAACCATATTACCTATGTTGTACAATATATCCCAGTAGCTTATTTTATGCATAATAGTTTATACCTCTTAATCCCTTACCCCTCTATTGCCCCATCTATCACAGTTTTTAATGCTAGGTATCAATAACATTTCAACAATCTTGACATCTTGATATTTATCCTCTTAATAAAACAAATAAAATTGGCAAGTAGTTGAAAAGTTTGACCAGGAAAAAAAA
>SJYQ01002243.1:209064-234757 GCA_006410935.1 Redunca redunca
GGTTCATGTATTGCTGAAGCCTGGCTTGGAGCATTTTGAGCATTACTTTACTAGCATGTGAGATGAGTGCAATTGTGCAGTAGTTTGAGCATTCTTTGGCATTGACCTTTTGGGGGATTGGAATGAAAACTGAGGTTTTCCAGTCCTGTGGTCACTTCTGAGTTTTCCAAATTTGCTGGCATATTGAGTGCAGCACTTTCACAGCATCGTCTTTCAGGATTTGAAACAGCTCAACTGGAATTCCATCACCTCCACTAGCTTTGTTCATAGTGATGCTTTCTCAGGCCCACTTGACTTCACATTCCAGGACACCTGTCTCTATTGTTATTAAATTAAGGCAAATAACAGAGTCATTGAGAAAGTAGAGAAGAATTTATGCTAAGTAAAATAAACCAGAGAAAGACAAACAGTGGGTGAAAAACAAAAACTCCTAAGAAAACATCAAATTAGTGGTTTCCAGAGGTAGGAGCTGCTGTGGCATAGGTAAACTGTAAGTGGAGGAGGAAACAGAGAGAGCAGGCTCCATGCTGAAAGCAAGACCCCATCTTGGGCCAGACTGTGGACTTTGAGCTCTATGCCCAGTGTCTATGGAAACGACATACCAACTGGAAAAGCAGACCCCCCTGGACGGAGGAGCCCAAGGGCTCATACCTAGACTCTCCAACACCTAAAAGGCTACCCTAATTATCTGTGTAAGTAAAGAAAGTGAAAGTGAAGTCGTTCAGTTGTGTCTGACTCTTTGCGACCCCGTGGACTGTAGCCCACCAGGCTTATCTGTGTAACCTAATTGAATCATAAATTCTATTATGCTTATTGGGCTATGACCACAGGCTTATTGATAATTGTCCACTGTTAACTACCTAGGCTTAAGAGATATGAATCACTGGTAACTTTGCTTGTATCTTTCTTTTCCTTTGTTCAGACTAGTTTCAGGGAATTTGGGGAGGTGTGTTTGGGCACCTACACTTAGAGTATATAAGGTTTTCACAAAAACTGGTCGGGGTCCTTGCCTAAGAGGATACTCTGCCTTGGGCCCACCAGTGTAATAAACTGTACTCCACTCTCTGTGTTGTCCTTCTGAGTGAGTTTGTTTCCCAGAACGCTACAACACAAGAAGCTGTAAATGTCTAGTTATAAGTCCTAGGGACGTAATGTACAACATAATGATTAGAGTTAACAATACTGTTTTGTATCTTTGGAAACTACTAAGAGAGTAAATATTTTTAATATGTATTCACTTGGCTGTGTCAGTTCTTAATTGCGGCATGTGGGACCTTTGATGTTCACTGCAGCATGTAGGAGTTTCAGTTGCAGTGGGAACTTTAGTTTTAGCATGGGAACTCTGAGTTGCAGCATGTGGGATCTAGTTCCCTGAGCAGGGGTCAAACTCAGGCCCATGCACTGGGAGCAATGAGTCTTAGCCACTGGACCACCAGGGAAGTCCCTAAGAGAGTAAATCTTAAAAGTTCTCATCACAAAGAAAAACAATTCTGTACTTATGTGAGGTGACAGATGTTAACTATACTTACTGTGGTAATCATTCCACATTATATACATATATCAAACCATTATGGAAGGTATACAACGTTATATGTCAATCACCTCTCCATAAAATTGGGGGGGGTGGAGTAGAGACTATATAAAAGCCACCACACCATGTTCCCCCCAAAATCAGTGATACAATTACAGAGCAGTTCAAATGTTCAATCCTTTTATTCTTTTTATATATATATTTTTTATTCTTTAAATTATAAGCAGGAAATATAAGCAAACATGATGTCCCCTTAGAATTGTATATGAAATATAAAAAAAAAAGAACAACTAACCCTTCTGCCATGAATGGATGTTAAATGTGCCTAAGACAAATGCAGATTCTTGGGTCCAAAGAATTCTTGTGGTCAAACTACCTTTAGGAATGAGTTCAGTCGCTCAGTCATGTCCAACTCTTTGAGACCCCATGAATTGCAGCACACCAGGCCTTCCTGTCCATCACCAACTCCAGGAGTTCACTCAAACTCATGTCCATCGAGTCGGTGATGCCATCCAGCCATCTCATCCTCTGTCATTCCCTTCTCCTCCTGCCCCCAATCCCTCCCAGCATCAGAGTCTTTTCCAATGAGTCAACTCTTCGCATGAGGTGGCCAGAGTACTGGAGCTTCAGCTTCAGCATCAGTCCTTCCAAAGAAATCCCAGGGCTGATCTCCTTCAGAATGGACTGGTTGGATCTCCTTGCAGTCCAAGGGACTCTCAAGAGTCTTCTCCAACACCACCGTTCAAAAGCATCAATTCTTCAGCTCTCAGTTTTCTTCACAGTCCAACTCTCACATCCATACATGACCACTGGAAAAACCATAGCCTTGACTAGATGGACCTTTGTTGGCAAAGTAATGTCTCTGCTTTTGAATATGCTATCTAGGTTGGTCATAACTTTCCTTCCAAGGAGTAAGCTTCTTTTAATTTCATGACTGTCGTCACCATCTGCAGTGATTTTGGAGCCCCCCAAAATAAAGTCTGACACTGTTTCCACTGTTTCTCCATCTATTTCCCATGAAGTGATGGTACCAGATGCCATGATCTTTGTTTTCAGAATGTTGAGCTTTAAGCCAACTTTTTCACTCTCCTCTTTCACTTTCATAAAGAGGCTTTTTAGTTGCTCTTCACTTTCTGCCATAAGGATGGTGTCATCTTCATATCTGAGGTTATTGATATTTCTCCTGGCAATCTTGATTCCAGCTTGTGCTTCTTCCAGCCCAGCGTTACTCATGATGTACTCTGCATATAAGTTAAATAAGCAGGGTGACAATATACAGCCTTCATGTAGTCCTTTTCCTATTTGGAAACAGTATGTCCAGTTCTAACTGTTGCTTCCTGACCTGCATATAGGTTTCTCAAGAGGCAGGTCAGGTGGTTTGATATTCCCATCTCTTTCAGAATTGTCCACAGTTTATTGTGATCCACACAGTCAAAGGCTTTGGCATAGTCAATAAAGCAGAAATAGATGTTTTTCTGAAACTCTCTTGCTTTTTCCATGATCCAGCAGATGTTGGCAATTTGATCTCTGGTTCCTCCACCTTATCTAAAACCAGCTTGAACATCTGGAAATTTGCGGTTCACGTATTGCTGTAGCTTGGCTTGGAGAATTTTGAGCAATGCTTTACTAGCATGTGAGATGAGTGAAATTGTGTGGTAGTTTGAGCATTCTTTGGCATTTCCTTTCTTTGGAATTGGAATGAAAACTGACCTTTTCCAGTCCTGTGGCCACTGCTGAGTTTTCCACATTTGTTGGCATATTGAGTGCAGCACTTTCACAGCATTACCTTTCAGGATTTGAAATAGCTCCACTGGAATTCCATCACCTCCACTAGCTTTGTTTGTAGTGATGCTTTCTAAGGCCCACTTGCCTTCACATTCCAGGATGTCTGGCTCTAGGTGAGTGATCACACCATCGTGATTATCTGAGTCATGAAGGTCTTTTTTGTACAGTTCTTCTCTGTATTCTTGCCACCTCTTCTTAATATCTTCTGCTTCTGTTAGGTCCATACCATTTCTGTCCTTTATCAAGCCCATCTTTGCATGAAATGTTCACTTGGTATCTCTAATTTTCTTGAAGAGATCTCTAGTCTTTCCCATTCTTTTGTTTTCCTCTATTTTTTTTTGCATTGTTCACTGAGGAAAGCTTGCTTTTCTCTTCTTGCTATTCTTTGGAACTCTGCATTCAGATGCTTATATCTTTCCTTTTCTCCTTTGCTTTTCACTTCTCTTCTTTTCACAGCTATTGGTAAGGCCTCCCCAGACAGTCATTTTGCTTTTTTGCATTTCTTTTCCATGGGGATGATCTTGATCCCTGTCTCCTGTACAATGTCATGAACCTCCATCCATAGTTCATCAGGTACTCCTTTAGGAATGAAGTGAAGTGAAGTGAAATGAAATGGCTCAGTCGTGTCCAACTCTTTGCGACCCCATGGTCTGTAGCCAACTGGGCTCATCCATCTATGGGATTTTCCAGGCAAGAATACTGGAGTTGTTTGCCATTTCCTTCTCCAGGAGAACTTTCCAACCCAGGGATCAAACCTGGGTCTCCTGCATTGTAGGCAGACGCTTTACCGTCTGAGCCACAAGGGAAGCCTTTAGGAATAGTGATATCTAATTTGTTAGATTTTTACATTATTAGGGATAGCAATGATTCTGCATTTGTACAAGCAGGAAATTGATTCATGTATTTTATTTGTCAGGACAAACAAAATTCATGTTTATTAAACTCTCAGGAATACTTTTTCTTAACTTTTAATTTTGTATTGGGGTAAGGCAATGGCACCCACTCCAGTTCTCTTGCCTGGAAAATCCCATGGACTGAGGAGTCTGGTGGGCTACAGTCCATGGAGTCAGGAAGAGTCAGACATGACTGAGTGACTTCACTTTGACTTTTCACTTTCATGCATTGGAGAAGGAAATGGCAACCCACTCCAGTGTTCTTGCCTGGAAAAGCCCAGGGACGGTGGAGCTGGGTGGGCTGCCGTCTCTGAGGTCTCACAGAGTCGGACACCACTGAAGTGACTTAGCAGCAGCAGCAGAGTAACAATGATGTGATAGTTTCAGATGAATAGCAAAGGAACTCAGCCATATGCATACATGTATCCATTCTTCCCCACACTCCCCTCCCATTCGGGCTTCCACATAACATTGAGCAGAGTTCCCTGTGCTCTACGGTAGGTCCTTATTGGTTATCCATTTTAAATATAGCCTTGTGTACATGTCCATCCCAAACTCCCTAACTATCCCGACTCCCATCCTTCGACCGTAAAAGTTCTTTCTCTAGACTGTGAGTCTGTTTCTGTTCTGTAAGTAAGTTCATTTGTATCATTTCTTTTTAGATTCCACATATAAGGGAAGTCATAGGATACAAATTAGCTACTGAAACAAAATACTTTAAGCAAATGATTTACTTAAATCAACTAGAGAAATACAGTTAAATTTAAACACTAATAGAATTAATATGAAAATACGGCTAAAGAAGTCTGCTTGCAACTACTGTAGATAGATTTGACTGTAGTCACTGCAACAGCGAGCAGCCCATTTGTCTTTGAAGTCTTTCTAGAGTGTAGGCTTTCAGTAGTGTGGATTTGATCTCATTTGGACTAGTCCACACACTTGAAATCTTTCTGTGTATATGGGATAGATTCAAAAGAAGTTGGACCAAGAGGAAAACACACTAGAAAACTTCTACTTCCAATTTTTAAGGGACTATATAAAGTGGTAGAAAGTACCAAAGAGCAACAGTTAATATATTAACACGTAATTCAGTGGGAATGAAGAATGTGATGTGAGAAGAAGTAAACACACAATATATAAAAATGGAGCACTTGAAGTGTTTCCAGGAGAATGTAGAGTACAATGGCACATTTTGAGATGAAAAAGTCTCCGCATATAGCTCCATCTTTGATCCATCCCACTTCTTGGCTATCTATTTCTAGATCCTCTGTTGGATGCCTTCTCTCCCCCGTCATGTCTCTTTTCTTAGGGGCTCATCCACTCTTCCGTGATTCTCCCAAGAGCACTCCCGCAGCCCGGAGCTGACAAGCGACAGTGGACTGAAGCCAGAACAGCTCCATTCTTTGCAGCCAGATGAAGAAGCTGACAGTAGTCACCCGCTAACTCAGGGAAACAGAAAGCCAATAGTTAAATACTTTCTGGGTTTGCCTAAACCTGTGACCACCTGTAGCAAGGATATAGTCTAATGAAGCAAAAAAAAAAAAACAAAAAAATCCAGGTTCATCACCAACCGTCCTAAAAAGGTACGTATTCATAATAAAATCAAGCAAAAACTCAATGTTACTTGCTAAAGCTTCATACACAATAGAAATAAGCCACTTCTGGAAAATTTTACAAACACATTTACTTATTTTATGGATCATCATTATTAACCTACTTAAAGGTATAGCTGAAGTTCAGCCCCAGACAGTAAACCACAAGGTACTAGAGAAGCAGGAAGGTATCAACCTTGTACCCTCACTTCTGGTGAGATTTGTTACCTGTTAATCATGCGATAGGGCTTTCCTGGTAGCTCAGCTGGTAAAGAAACCACCTGCAATGTGGGAGACCTGGGTTCAATCCCTGGGTTGATAAGATACCCTGGAGAAGGGAACAGCTACCCACTCCAGTATTCTGGCTGGAGAATTCCAAGGACAGAGGAGCCTGGCAGGCTACAGTCCAGTCCTGTGCCACATTCAAGCAATCCAGGGTCAGATAAAGCACAGCCCTTTTTCCTTGAAGAGTTTACAGTCCCCCAGGGAAAAGAAGAGACATTGACAGGACTTTAGAATACTATGTAATATGAAGCTGGCCTGGACCAAAGGGAGGCTCAGACACTACCAGAGGCCATCTGTTACTCATAGTGGCGTCTCCAGGGACAAGGTTTCCATGAAGAAGTGATGCTTGACCTGAATCTTAAAAGATGACTAAGAATTAATAGGTGAATGAGAAGGATATATAAAAAATGCACTGCTGTAAGACCCCCAATTCCTGACCACAAGAGCACAAAAGCAATAGATGAAGCTTTAGGATGAAGCTAGAAAGATGGAGAAGGTAAGATCGCAAAGCATGCTGTCACAGTCAGCAAGGATTTCAGGTTTGAATCAATGCAAACAGATTATTTACCATTTTAGAAAGACGGCTTATAATTTATTTATAGTTTCATAGTGCTCATACTTTATTTTTTTCAATTGTTATTGAAGTGTAGTTGATTTACAAAATGTTGTGTTAGTTTTGGGTATGCAGCAAAATGATTCTGTGATATATATATATATATATATATATATATGTATGTATGTATGTATGTATATATGGCTTCCTTGGTGGCATGAGGTAAAGAACGCAGTGCAGGAGCCCCAGGAGATGTGGGTTCAATCCCTGGATCTGGAAGATTCCCTGGAGGAGGGATTGGCAACTCACTCCAGTATTCTTGCCTGGAGAATCCCATGAACAGAAGAGCCTGGTGGGCTACAGTCCATAGGCAACAGAAAGTCAAACATGACTGAAGAGACACACACACACAGACAGACTCACGCATGCACACACACGCACACACACATACACACATATATATAGTGAAGCGTAGTCATTCAGTCATGTCCAACTCTTTGTGACCCCATGGACTATAGCCCACCAGCCTCCCCTGTCCATGGGATTCTCCAGGCAAGAATACTGGATTGGGTTGCCATTCCCTTCTCCAGGGGATCTTTTCAACCCAGGGATCAAACCTAGGTCTCTTGCACTGGAGGCAGATTATTTACCGCCTGAGCCACCAGGGAAGCCTATATATATAATTTTCATATATTTTATATAATATGATATCTGTTAACCCAAACTTCTAATTGATCCCCTCATTTCCACTTTGATAACTATAAATTTGTTTTCAAGTTCTGTGAATCTATTTCTGTTTTGTAAATACAGATACAAATGATTCATTTGTATCATTTTTTTTTAGATTCCACAATAAACAACATCATATAATATTAGCCCTTGTTTGATTTCAGTTAGTATAATAATCTCTAGCTCCATCTGTGTCATTGCAAATCATATTATCTCATTTTTTATGGCTGAGTAATATTCCATTGTATATATGTACCACATCTCCTTATAATTTAAAAGGAGGATGGATTTTAGTGAGGTAAAACTCATTAGCATTAAAGAGACTACAGAAAACAAAAGAAGACACATCCTTGGGTCTCAAGCAGTTGATATTTGATTTAAAAAATGGTTTGATATTTTTGTGCATGCCAACATACAAACTGGTTACAAGAGCAAAAGTAGTAATATACCTATTAAATGCTGATAAAATTGTCTGA
Organism: Redunca redunca; assembly: GCA_006410935.1. NCBI lineage: Eukaryota > Metazoa > Chordata > Mammalia > Artiodactyla > Bovidae > Redunca > Redunca redunca. Next base: position 216,909 of record SJYQ01002243.1, read on the forward strand.
AATGATTTTAAAAATCTTCAGAGAGGAGTTCAGCTATAAAAGATTGCTAAGATTGTCACTGAAGAGAAGAGGAGAAAGAATATTTCAGAGGGCAGAATGGAATACAAAAAGCATGGACTGGAAAACAGAAAACACGTTGCTGTGTTTGGAACAGTGAGAAAATCAGCCTAACTGGAAAGATGAGCAACAGACAGTTGCAAACACTGCTTAGTTTTTTAAAACAGACCCCAAATTTCTCACCAACAGGAACTGGGGAGTTAGCCTGTCTATAAGAAAGATATGGATTTCCTCAATAGCTCATGAAAACATGATCGATATTTTTAGCAATGATCATTACAGTTCAAGTTCAACTTCAAGAGAGAGAAAGATAATGGTAAAGGTTAAACAGTGATGAATCATTTTTATTTTAAAATGGATGTGACATACAAAATGGGTACTACAGGAGTTAACTGATGTTTATAAACTCTGAGATCATTCAGGATGCATGCTCAATGATGGAAAATAGGCACAGGCAAATGTCTGGCAAAGAAGTTTCTTCAAATTCTCTGTCTCCAAACTGGTGATTTCCCCCTTGTGAAGATATTGTTTATGTGCAAAGCCAGAGGTCATAACAAAGGTCTATTGTGTGCCTTGCAGTTATTCAAATTTTATATTCTTTCTCACGCAGTAGCAACACCACTGGCTGGATGTAGGGATACAAATGTGCCTGAGGTTTTGATTGACAGGTTTGGAGCTTGGTCTCCCTTGAGGAATTTTCTTCCTATAAGTCTTTGTTTTCCTGGCATTTTACACATTATACCATAATGCTTATCAGATAATTATATCAGGTATAAGTACTGGCATTTGACTATAAAGTTTTATATATAAAATATGCTATTTGGCTGTTTATAACATAAATGCAAGTTTATTTCTCTGGGAAGGGGCACAGAGAATAAACCAGTAATTTTCATTCACTGACATAAGCGGAAACTGCTTCCTGCTAGATCAATGCATAAAAATTCAGTTTTAATACCTTCGTAGTACCTTAGCACTGACATTTGTATGTTTAGAAATGAGTGTGGAAAACCTTCAGTAATATATGAATGAAAAGACAAAAATGATTTAATTATGAGTAGTTTATACAATATTAAGATTATTATTGCTAGTGATAATAACACTGACAGATGATCCAAGGGCAAATTAACACATATTTTTCCAATTTTTATGTTGATAAAGTCCCTTAAGTGAATTAAAACCTGGTACTCTCTGCAGGGCAGTACATTATTCTCTATCCTCACAAATAACTATGAAAGGATTAGTCAATTGTAGGAATTCATTATGTATAGTATTCTACCTTGCATCTATCATGCAATGAAGCATTAAAAGGCAGCTTATGGAGAAAAGAATATCTTAAATTATGGAGTTGTAAATACTCTGCAAACCATTTCTTTTGATGAACTGATTTCCTGATCAGAGCAATCTTATATAAATTTTGATCATTTTATATTTTTTCCATCTGTACTTCTTTCAAGTTCAAGTCTGGATAGTTTGCGTTTGTTGCTTGTCCCCCATTAAATTGCCTGAACTCTATCTTGAAGACCGAATCATGCTTATGTTACATAACACCCAAGGGGAAACGTGTTTCCTGTGGGGACTCAGTTAAAAAGATGCCTTTTCCACATAAAGATCTTTAATATATCTGAAATCACATTTTCCTTGAATGTTAAAATCTGCTTTCCATTACACTCTAATGGTAAAGGTTTTTGCATGGGCATCTGTGATCGGAAGGTTGCCTCAGCAGGGTCACATAACAGTCTCTCAAAGTAAACCCGTGGGGCCTCTCAGGAGGCCGGCCCACCGAGCCCCCATCCTTGGAGGCAGTAGCAGGCTGGGTTGCTCAGAGTAGAATCAGATCAAACCACCAGCATAGGAATCCCCACTGGGCTGAAGCACTTCTTAGTGAATGGTTTGTAATGAAGTCCACATTCCAAAGACAACACATTTTAAACCGTATATATTTAGGAGTGAAAGGTGAAGAAAAGAAAGTCAATATATGAGGTACCTGGAGTCCTCCAATTCATACAGACAGCAAGGAGAGTGGTTTGCCAGAGTTGGAATCAGGAGGAAAGAAGGGAGAAATAGAGTTGACTGGGTACAGGACAGGATGCTAAAAACGATTCTGGGAATGGGTAGTGGTGATTGTTGCACAACCATGTGAAGTTACTTAAAACCTGCACTGTGTACATAAAATGGCTCCAGCAGAAAGATGTATGCTATGTATACCTCGCCAGGAGACTTCCCAGATGGCACAGTGGTAAAGAATCTGCTTGCCAGTGCAGGAGACAGACGAGACTCGGGTTTGATCCTTGGGTTGGGAAGATCCCCTGGAGAAGGAAATGGCAACCCTCTTCATATTCTTGCCTGGAAAATCCCATGGACAGAGAAGCTTGGCGGGCTATGGTCCACAGGGTCACAAAAGAGTCAGATAAGACCGAGTACGCATGCATTCATCCTAACACAATTTTTCAAAAAAAAAAATTCCCCTTTCCCCTTGTTAAAAAAAGAAAGCAAATAAGAGGCAGGCATAACGATCACACTCATCGTCATGTGCCACTCTTTGTGAGGTCGTGGACTGTAGCCCTCCAGTCTCCTCTGTCCATGGAAATTTCCAGGCAAGAATACTGGAGTGGGTTGCCATTTCCTATACCAGGGTATCTTCCTAACCCAGGTATTGAACCCACGTCTCTTGCATCTTCTGTATTGGCATCAGATTCTTTACCACTGGCGCCATCTGGGAATCCCACATTTTTATCTCATCCAAATAAAAAACGTTATTTTTCACTTTTTCATAATCATTCAGGTTGTTTCCCCTTCTGAGGTGAGAATAATAATGAATTTGCTAACATTTTCTCTCTTGGACATCTATATTTTATTTTCTGCTTTTTCATGTCCCTGAGTTGCCCGCACAACCCTCAGGCATTGTGATGCTTCAGGACCTAGAGAAAGATGCTCAGTTTCTACCACGTTTGTGAACTCAAGTTATCATTTATTATTAAAACTCAGGAAGTATCTAGGTGGCTCACAGAACCAACTACCATGACTGGTTCTCTCTGGTTGAGGGATTGGCACCTTTATTTCCTATGGTGACAATTTTCCTTTGCTGAGAGCTGCAAGCTGTCAGGACTTACAGTTTCTAAATTTGGGTGACTGGACTGTGGCATATGAGGTAGAAATGCTGCTCCATGGTCCAGAGGGGTAGACCCACTTCTTCCTGAGTGACTTTAGCCATCTACACCACAGATGGAGCCACTGAGAAAGTTAGCTGCTATCTGAACTCATTAATATTCTGCTATGAAATTTGTTACTAGGCAATTATGATTCAAATGGACAAATCTTTAATCTCTTATGTTTAATGACACTTGCAAGTGGAAATGCGCTTCTTCTATTTATGGTGAAATATTAAAACCAGACTTTCTTTTGAGACAATAACCTCAGTTCAAAGAAAATCAGCCATAATGCAATCACACATATGTAAATGTTAAACATGTACATAAACCAGAAAGACAATTCATGTTTGATTGTAGCAAAAATGGATTATGATTCTTTTGTAATCTTTTCTTTGAAATTAAAAAAAATCTAAAGAATAAATACACAAGTTCTAGTTTTAGTTCCTCTTCATCATCAAGAGAAAAAGGTGATTAAATATTTAGCACTCAGAGCTCCCTATGGAGTAGTTATTATCATGCCCATTACAAAATGAGGAAAAAACACTCAGAAGAATTAAATAAAACTGCCTAAGGACAGCTAGATAGGGGCACAAACAGGGTTCAAGCTTGTATCTAACTTAAAACATATTCTCTTTTACTTCTTTATGTTTTCTTTCAATAAATGATTATTAAGATTGTATTATATGTAGGATGGGCTTTGCTGGTGGCTCATACAGTAAAGAATCTTCCTGCAATGCAGGAGCCCTGGGTTCAGTCCCTATGTGGGAAAGATCCCCTGCAGAAGGGAATGGCAATCCATTCCAGTATTCTTGCCTGGAGAATTCCATGGACAGAGGCTATGTTAGGCTATGGTCCATGGGGTCACAAAGCATTGGACACAACTGAGCAACTAACACACACACACAGGAGGATATTGCAAACAGCCTATATAGGCTAGAAATAAACACAAGACACAAGCTCCTGATCTCCTATAAATCAGCTAATGTAGCATATGTGTCGATAAAGTGATACAGCCTTTATATATGCAGAAGAGTCTCAATCCTTAAGACTAGAATGTTTCAGAAAAGTCTTCAAGTGAAACTAGGAAAAGAGCAGTTGACTGGAGGGAGAGCATGTTCACAACCAGGTGGGTTGGGGATCTGCTGCCTTGCAGCCTCAGAAGCATCACAGACACAAGATCCTTGATCTTACACATAGTGGATGATAAGTAGGTAGTTATTGAAATAATGCACAAGAGGACTAATTAATAAAATCATTTGGCTGGAAAGTTTTGCGAAGAAAAATAAAAGCAAAGATAAAATTGGGAAGATGAAAAGGAAGCCTGTGGAACGGTTTCATAGCAAGAATATGGGCTTTGAACTCTAGGCGATGGGAGAGGTCACAGGCGTGAATGCTCAGCCACTCAGTTGTGCCTGATTCTTTGCAAACCCATGGACTGTAGCCCGCCAGGCTCCTCTGTATGAGATTCTCCAGGCAAGAATACTGGAGTGGGTTGCTGTGCCCTCCTCCAGTGGATCTTCCTGACCCAGGGATTAAACTCACGTCTATTGCATTGCAGGCAAATTCTTTACTGCTGAGCCACTGGGGAAGCCCAAGGTCACATAACATGGATGATAATAGATGGAGTGAACATGCTGTGGTGGCGGGGCTGGAAGGGGAAAGATTGGTGAAAAGGAGAAAATAGCCCAGACATGAGAACTTGTGCTGGCAGCAGGGAGAAGTGGGGTATGGAAGGACTACCCTTACTTTGTAATAATGGAAAACTATTTCAAGAATAGGAATTCCCAGCTGGCACAGTGGTAAATAATCTGCCAGGCAGTGCAGGAGACACAGGAAACATGGTTTGATCTCTGCATTGGGAAGATCTCCTGGAATAGGAAATGGCAACCTACTCCAGTATTCATGCCTGGGAAATTCCGTGGACAGAGGAGCTTGGTGTGGCTACAGTCCATAGGATTGCAAAGAGTTGGACACGACTGAGCACACAAGCGCGCATTTCAAGAAGTATGGCAAGTAGATTCCAACAGAATGGATAAACCACTGTTAACAAATTTCTCTTACAACTGAAGATTTTAAAAATTGGTGTGACTAAATTTATTTAAGTTTTAAGATATATGTTTTAAAGCAGTTTCATTATTTGGTTGTTATTTACCATTTAATTAATTAGCTGTCTATATCCTTTTGCACACAATAACTCATATTCAAATCTTTTATTTTATTTTATTTTTTAATATAAAAAGCACAATTTATTAATACAAAGGACATAAAGCAGATACACATAGTTGATTAAACTAGAAAAATGTATGTACAAACTTTCAAATCAGATTAACAGTTCAATCAATCAAATCTTATGGAGTCTATACAGAAAAAGGGCACAGCCTTTTCAATTAATTTAATAAATTTGCTCTTAATTTTTAAGAGCAAATTTTAAAAATTTGCTCTTTCCATCTTAAAGAAAACAATATAACAAAACCCTAGCCCAAGAAGATAATGTTTTACTTCAGCATTTATGAAATTAAGTTTTTAAAAAATGAACATCTTTTGGCTTTCTCTAATTCCTTTTCACGAACACAACTGAGTGACTGAACTGAACTGAACTGAATTGAAGTCCTTTTCACTTTGAAAAAGAACGGCAAAAAAGTTCAGAAGTGTAAGATCTTCCATTATTTGGACTGAATATAATTTCATACTTAAGTGAGTATTTCTTTTTTTAATCCTGGCCTCCTACTATAATCAAAATAAAGAGTATTGGTTACCTGCCAGGAGTCAAGTCTGACGCCACGGTACAAGTGCAATGGATTGCTCTTTGACTTCTCATGGGGCACTCAGGGTAAACTAACACCCTAAAGTCATCCTGAGTTGCCCTTCAAAATCACTTGCAGCTATTCGTTATTTAATCTACACATCAGTGCTTCTATGACATAGGTCAGATTCTCTTTGTAGGCAACCAGGTGGCTGAGGCAAGTGACACAAATGTCAAGAGTTTCCTGGCTTCATCCAGCTGCTCAGTTTTCATCTCTCTATTTATTAGACCAAAGTAGTAAGGCTTAACCCAACCGTGCATTAAAAATGCATCATCATAAAAGGTAGATGTCTTGGCTGCAATAAAAAATTTTTAAACCCCCAAATAAATAAAACAATGTTTCATACAGCTGGGGGGTTGACTTTATAGAAAAGTATTTGTTAATAGAAAAATGATCTTAGCATTAAGAGCTTATATTTCTTAAAAGCCCTTCAGAGCTTAGAGTACTCACCAATACATTGGGATAGATGGTGTATCAACGGACCTACTTCCTACTTTGTTCATCTTTTGCTTTAAATGTTCATCCACAAAAGAAGCCAAGTGAAGTGTTTTCTATGGGAAAAGTGTAAAAGCTGAGTGTATGAAAAAAAAAAAAATATATATATATATAAAGACTAGTATAACAATCAGTCCTGAAAAATGGGAGATGAATTACTGCTAAAAATCAAGAAAAAAATTAGGAGAGATTAGATTTTTCTGTTTTTGATGTGAAAAGGAACGGGTGGCTTATCTTCATCTGTTTACTTCCAGACTCACCTCTCCCCAGATACGTCAGTTCTGAGTTTGAATATTAAATGTCTATTGATGTAGTAGAAATAATGAGATCTATTTGTTTATCTATTTATCTGTCTACACACGCACATTTAAATTCAAAACATACTATCATTTGATACATTCATTTTTTTTGAAATGTCAGTGTTTCATTTCATATAAAAAGACACAAAAAATTAAGGGAATAAATTAAAAGAAGGGTCAGAGATATGTGACACAATAATAGTGACACAAAGGACCCCTGGGAGCCATAGAGAACCTTTATTTGTCTCTAAGAAGCCTGCAGCTTGGTTATTTAAGATAAATACTTGTCTCAGGTCTCTTGATCTGTGCATTCACAAAGCAATAGACTGGGAAGCCACACACCCACTATCGAGTTCTCTCTTCGCTGCTTAATAACAGTATACCTTTGGCACAACCACTGAAAATTTCTGTGTCTCATTTTTAGTCCTAGGGAAAATCGTACTATAAACTTTTAGGTGTCCTCTATCTTTAGGAGTAAGGGAGAATAAAACAAAAATTGAAGAGATTTTTCTTTTCTTAAGTTGAATTCAAGAATTTTTATCATAGCTAATAAATATGTTTTCAAGAACAAAGGCCAAGTTCTAACAGCAAATGCATTATCCAACCTTGTGTGCATTGCCAAATATTTCCAAGGAGAAATGCAAGCATGTGTGTCTACTGCATGTGTATGTGTGCGCCTGGTATTTGCCCACACCAACGTACAGTTGTGATTACAAAGTAATAGCACAGCCTAATGAATTCTATGAAAGTGAAAGTGTGTTAGTCGTTCAGTCATGTCTGATTCTTTGTGACGCCATGGACTGTGTAGCCCACCAGGCTCCTCTGCCCATGGAATTCTCCAGGAAAGACTACTAGAGTGGTAATCATTCCCTTCTCCAGGGGCTCTTCCCAATCCAGGGATCATTGCAGTCAGTTTCCTTACCATCTGAGCCACAAGGGAAGTCCATTGAGCACTATAGGTGTAAATTATTGTATAAATAATAAGTACCTTGATGCTATGGGATAGTCTATTGGGTTTATAAAATTTATAAAATGTGAATCACAGAAGCTGTCAAAATGTAACAATTCTATTAATAATTTCAATGTGGTTAAAGTCATACCTGCAAAAATTGGCCAGCTCTTCCTCTACAATGAATGATTCAGTAAAGACATGTAGGCTTATAGTCTAAGTGTATAATCATCCTCATTGAGAATAATATCTTTTTAAAGTTGACTGCTCATGACTTAATCTACTCTGCATTGTGGGGACGAATAAATTAGGAGCTTGGGATAAACACTACTGTATGTAAAATAGGTAACCAATAAGGACTTACTGTATAGCACAGGGGACTCTATTCAATATGTCATAACAGCCTATAAGTTAAAAGAATATGAAATATATATATATATGTAATATTCCCTGGACAGAGTAGCCTGGTGGGCTACAATCCATGGGGTCACAAAGAGTCAGACATGACTGAGTGACTAACTTTCACTTTCATATCTATATATCTACAGATATATATCTTGGGCTTCCCTGGTGGTGGAGCAGTAAAGAATTCTCCTGCAATGCAAGAGATATGGGTTTGATCCCTGGGTGAGGAAGATCCCCTGGAGGAGGGCATGGAAACCCACTTCAATATTCTTGCCTGGAGAATCCCATAGACAGACGAGCCTGGCAGGCTCTAAGCCATTGGGTTGCAAAGAGTCAGACATGACTGATATGACTTAGCACGCATGTATAGATATATATGTATAACTGAATTACTTTTCTGTACACTTGAAGCTAACACAACATTGTAAATAAACTATACTTCATTTTAAAAAAGAGTAAGACAGAGATGCCTATCCCATCACATATTGTGAGTTTTGCAAGGTTTCAAAGTCTCAGATGGTGCCAGAGCCGAAGCTGGCAGGGTCACAATAATTTCAAAATTACTTAGATTTTAAATTCCAGAAATTCTATTAAGTAATGAAGTGAGAAGTGTATGAGTCCTCTTGACCACAAAAGTATTCAATGAAATATATTATAGTTTTTAAGAGAGAAGGTCCTAAGCCTTCTTGCCTTTGTTTCAACGCTGACTCTGACACTTTCTAACCAAGTGCTTTGTACAAGTTATTTAAAATCTCTGTACCTTGATGTCTTCCTCACTACTGAAAAGGAAATGACTGTAGTCTTTATCTCATAGAGTTAGAATCTTCTGTGTGTTCAAGAAAAAGAATCACTAGCACAGAGGAAACATGTGAAGGATGTCTGATGTCTGTTCCATTGAGTGTCCTATGTCCTTCAACAGCCTTTAGACAGTTCTGAGAACAAACAGCTAAAGCTCTCTCTCTCTCTTTTTTTTTTTTTGATGTTGCCTTTTGTGGACACTACTTTCTAGCTCTTCAGACTGTAGCTTTCTGTGACGAGTTGAGACTTGGTAAGATTTCCAGGCCTTTATTCTTCGTCACTTGTAATGAAGGCATTAACTAATTTGATAAAAGTTTACTGACTAAATATTATGTGGCTGATACCATGGTAGATACAGTGGATATATGAAAGCTGTATTAGTTGGAGATACATGCTGCGAAGAAAAATTGCAAGAGCTAGGGAGTGTTCGTTTTCCAATGAGTTAACATTTGAGAACAAACCTACAGAAGAGAGTAAATAATCCAGGGGCATATTTGAGCCCTGAATGTTTGAAGGAAAAGTAAAAGTAAGCACAAATACCCTGTAGCAGAATCATGCTTGGTGTATTAGGTATTGCAGAACTCAGAGTGTCCAGAGCAAAATGAGGGAAGAAAAATGATTTTGACCCTCCAGGAGATGGGATCATGCAGTTTTGGAGGTTTTTTTTTGTTTGTTTGTTTTTTTAAAAGAAATGTGGCTTTTACTCTCAGTGCATTGTGAAAGTATTGAAGAATGGGAGTAGAGAATCATCATTAACCATGGCTTGCAAAGTCTTTGACTGATGTGTTGCAAATAGACTGAAAGAGGGCAAGAACCGATGCAATTAGAGGGTTTTTGCAATAATCCCAACAAGAAATGATAGTACCTAGGGTGGGGGGTAACAAGGATGAAGATGGGAAAAGAATTTGTATTCAGAGTATACTGCCTTTGAGCAAACTCTGGGAAATAGTGGAGGGCAGGGACATCTGGCTTGCTGCAATCCATGGCATCGCAAAGAGTTTGACATAACTGAGTGACTGAACATACAGCCTTTGAGAACAAAACCAATGATATTGGGTGGATTTGGTTGTGATAGAAGCAGAGAGGTTATAGACAACTTCAGTGTTTTGGTATTAGTGTCTGGGAGGGTGGAATTGACTTTAATGAGCTGGCAAAACTGTGAGATATGTAGTGTTTGGGGAATCCGGGAGAATCAGAAACCTAGCTGTGAATTTATTTAAGTGTGAGATAATTATTAGACACTTAAGTGAGAGGATCAAGGAGACAATGTAGTACACTGTCAAGATTTGGTTGCTTTGGGTATAAGATCAAAGGGATGGACTTATTATTGTCATGATGTTTGGGGTTTGCCTGTGACTTTCATGCAGTGACTACATATTGTTGATCATTCCTCTCATGCAAGTTAGCATGACAATAAGTAATTGGAATACCTTTTAGAAATACCCAGCAAGGTATCAATAGTGCTGTTAAGAGACCATCTCTGAAAGCATGATGGGCAGCTGCATGGTCTGAGGCAAAGGGACAGTCTTACCAATTCTTGGTATCACTTTTCAACATTTCTCCACATATAGACATTACTTGCCTTACATTATATTTCTGAATCCACAGCTCATTAAATTCAGTCTCAAACGCAACAAGATGTATGGGGTGAAGACTGACTCCAAGCAGAAGGAAAAAAATGAAACAAAACAATTGACAAGCTTTGACTATTCAGTTTAGTTAGATAGTGATCCCCAAGATGAAGCATTTTAATCTACTTTCATTCCATCCATCTAACTGTGTTGCTCCCATTACCAATTCTTACTTTTTTCCTCTGACTTGCCTTTACTTTTAATGTTTTCCTAGTCTGTTTTAAGTATGTTTAACTGCATGGGAATGGAACTGTACTTCCTCCTGAGAATTAATGATTTCATATACTGCATTAATGTGCTTGTTATTACAAACTGTAAGATAAAAGCATGTTTTCTTTTATATTGTAAAACTCTTTCTAAATATGCACACACATTCATATGCAATACCTGCAAACATTAGAATTGCTACACTTTGTATTTTAAATATTTTCCTTCTAGTGTACCTGTTCTTTGTCTCATTTCATTCTATGCCATTTATTTTTAATTAAGTATAAGCATTTCTCACCTGGATGCCTCTTTTTACTCTAGATGGATTCCTCTAAATTCTTTAGAAGTTCAAAACCCGTTAACATTTACTAGTACAGTGGGATCCATTCTTTGGAATGTCTCTAAAACAATGCTTGTTCTATGCACCAAATCAAAATATGCATACCACTGTCCCTGTACTTCCAAAGCTGTTTCTGATTACTGATCGAAATTCCCCTGTTCTTCATTAAAGGCTGAGATTCTTTTAAAATGCTTATTTACGGCTGCCTGGTCCGCAGGGGCAGGCTGTGGATTTAATCGCCCACAGCACCAAATCTCTTTTAACATTTGGCCAAGTGAACATTAGGCACCTTGTTGGCTGGGGGGCGCCACGTTCCTACTCAGTGTTTAGATAAGGTAGCCACAAACCAATATGCTTAATTTATTTCCAAGAATTATTAGCACTAATGAGCATTACATCCACACATCAAGAAAAGATACAAAATAGAGTCACTGCTTCTCAGACTTCATTAAGCTCTGTATTGCTTTATTCAAGGGGCAAGTCTCTAATTTTAGAATGTTCTATAAAGATGGATATAAACAAATACACTGTAATTAATAAAAAGTATTGCTTCCCTGTTTAATTGGTAGCCGTATTCAGATACAGCTGAGAGTTTAAAAAAAGATACTTCCTGAGGGTAAAAGGAGGAGATAATTAAGTGTACTATAATAGAAAGTATTTCATTGAATTAAGATGAATTTTATTTTCTCCTGAAATAAGTAAAACAGTCAGGTGTCCACATTCATTTTGTATCTTCTTTTGTGATGGCAATATACCACAAAAGGTTTTCATTTAAATTTAATTTTTGTTATACGACTCATATTATATTACTTACTCTATGTGTTTAAGTGCTTTAAGCTCTGAATCTACAATATAAAATTAAAAAGAAGTCTTTCCTCTTGGAAATGTCAGGTTTGTTTTTTTTCCCTCCTAAATCCAGAGTATGTTTTCAAGGTCTCTTCTAAAATGATAACCTTCATATGAGTCATAGGAATTTAAGAACATCTCTGGATTAGTCTGGCTTCAGTGAGGTTAAACGCAGCAACAGTATGCCTACAAAGAGATACGATAAGCAGTTATAATGGGTATCACTCAACACAGCACCAAATATAAATCAAAACTAACAAATGCCCTCCCCCACAAATCCTCTCAAGTTCAGTTCCTTGAATTTAATTATTATAGCAAATGGTAATATAACAAGAGTGTCTACTGTCAGAGGAAAAAAAAATGTTTAAAACAGATGTGAACCATACAAAGCATATGTAAAACACATGTGATCCACAGCAAGGTCACAGGACCCATTGACAGAACACATGTGGAGTACGTGAACCACATGTGGACACATGTTGTGAAATCACGTGTTTCTGTTCAATGCCAAGACTCGTATCATATTCTAAAGAAATCAGGGGCTCTTAAATAAACTTTGTACTTCTTAAGGTAAATGGATACCTTTTTGTTTAAAATCCTGTAGTGTAGGCAGACAAGGGTCCTCAAATCTAATATTGGGCTTGAAAGTACTCAAATCCTTGTTTCACTCCTGTTTTCCTATCCCAGGGTGATTCACTTGATTATTCTCAGGGAATAAAGATTTCTTCCTTGCCCACAGCTAATTCTTTGAGAATGCCATAGCCTATAATGAAATTTAAGTAAACAGAGCTTAAGTGTGTGAATTAGGAGCATCCGTGGTTTGAATGGGTTTTTTTTTCTTTCCTAAAACACTCGAACTGGCAAAACATTGCTTATCTTATATATCTGGAATAAAACTAAAATCTTCTATACTTAAAAAAAGTCATCAGCATAAAAACTCAAGGAGAACATTTATTTTATCTTATAATTTGGGGGAAAACTCAAGGAGAACATTTACCTTATCTTATAATTTGGGGGAATAAAATATTAACCATATAATTTAAAGTGAATGTGAAAAGTCTCAGATATACATGGATATAAGCATAGATATAATACATTATTTGCTACAGCATGCAAACAGTAATAGGACCTTATGGATAGGCATTAATTTAATTAGAATCTGAATACATTATTTCATGTGGTCTCTTCCATAGCCCTGAAGAAATGCAGTGCAACTAGAATTCAGTAAGGCAACTGCATGGTGTTTCAAAAGAACCTACAATACGAGAACAAATGAGAGAAATACGTTTGGCTTCCTGAATTATTAAACTATTACTTCCAACAAGTGATACACTTTTTTGAGGTTCAGTTTTTGCACAAAGAAACAGAGGGATTATATGATTGCTTACTTAATATGTTAGTTATAAATTACGCAAACTATTATGTGTAAAATTGTATTGTAAATGCAAAGATGTTTTATGTATAGGTGTTAGCTATTTCCACTTACAGTTTACACATGAAAAACACTGAGATTCAGAAAGGTAAACGGATTGTCACATCACTGATAATTAATAGGGCTAAGATGAGAAGATAAATAGTTTTGCTTACGATTCCCCCATTCTCTTCCAAAAGAAAAAGCTGAGCAGAGTACATTTCTCATTAACAGAATATTCATTCTGCCTCTGCCTAAAGAGACATGCATTGATATCACAGATGATCATTATTATAGTAATGTCACATTCACATTTACAACATTTTATATTTTCAATGCAAAGTCTGATCCAGTGAGCATTTGTCTTCCACTTCAGGGAAACTACCTCCTTTCTAAAGATTAGTAAATTAAGTCCTAAGAACACAGTAAATGCATTACCTGAATTTGTATACTTATTAAGAAACAAAACTAAGAATGCAATTCAATAGATGAAATTCAAAGTCCAATAATTATTTCCCACTGAGCTAAAATATTTAAATATATAATTGCAACAATGACAGCAATATGGTGATTTAATATATAATTTATATATTATATCCAAAATAATGTTTCTAAAAATGGTGCTATTAAAAATGAGTTTGTGATGAAAGAAAACCATGGCATTAGGAGAAATTTTATCACAGAATAAAAAGAAAGATTTTCCTTTGTTACAGTTCTTGGCAAAATAAAAGTTAGACTACCCAGCATATTCTGAAAAGACAGACTCCAAGCTGCTTACTGACTTCAAATGTATCTGTTACCTATTGCTTACCATTGTTTTTGAGTCATTCTATTATATCTTAAGGTTTTTAAAATATTTTTCTTAGATACATTTTTAAGCTACAATTTCCTTGTTGGTATGACATTTTCTTTTAAACCTGGCTCATTGCCATTCACACTTCAAGACAAAAATTCTAATATCACTTCTGGGAACCCTTTTTGAATGATCCTAGAAAGAATTGTTTCCATCTTTCCATTGTACTTGCCACATCATGTTATTGAATACAATCAATCTCTTTGCATGCCTACTTTTTATCTCTACCGGCCTGAACATTCCTCCAGAATGGAGTCATTGTTTTTATTAACAATGTACTGTTGTATCCACAGTACACAAAGTTACTTAAAGCTACTTAAAATGGTAAATCTGAGGAAATAGAAAATGAATGAATGAATGATACGTTGTTGCTTTTCTGTTCTGGAATTGGTTGACTTAGAAGCTTACATGCTCAGTTCAAGTGCAATGTCATGACCGGCTATGTACAGTACTAAGCTGCTTCTATCCTAAAAGAAAATAATTCAAATAGCCACTGTATTTTTGTTCATTTCCTATTGTCTAATTATGAAACATCCCTTCAAATAATCAGCTAGAGAAGTAGTCTCTCTCTTCTTTTAGATGCTTATACATTTATATATTATAATTTCTTGAGAGATATTACCCATGACACCAGAAAGAATCTTTATGTCAGACTAGCACAAAGAATCATAGACAATATCACTACACTGGTCTGGAATTTTTTTCTGGATTTTGACAATGGATTATATACAAACATTTTTCATACCCTGCACCTCCATTGGAAATAAAAAAAAAGGGTAATCTTTTGTCATTCCAATTTGCCACCACCCATTGACATTTCTCTATTAAAGATGTGGAGCTGAAAATGTGAGTCTCACCCCTTTCGTCTCATATTAATGAGCCGTGAGGAATGAGCATCACTCACTGTTTTGACTGTGCACTCTCTACCATGTGCAAAGCAGACGCAGTGTCAGCCCGCACTCTGAAGGGTCTGTAGATCTTGCATGCTTTCCCATTTGATCAGTGCAAATCTGACAGTCTGCTACTTGGTTTCTTCCAAGGCTGGTTCTCACACTTAAACACAGGAATAAGATTTTCAACTCAATCAAAACTGTCCTATTTCTCTTTTCCTATCTAATCCTCTCACCATCATCATCTATGCACTCCACACAGCACAGATACTATGACAAATGTTTTTAAAATCCCCTCTTATGTATCAGGTGAGGTCCAAACTACTTCTGTATTCAGACTTGGTTTGTTCAATCTAGACCCTCACCTATCTGATCACGGTGACCCTTAATCACTTCTTCTGTCCCCTCTTATTCTCCTTTATTCTCCAGCCATGTGAGGTTCTTATGGCTTTTGAAATGTTAAATCTACTTGATGTGACTGACTTGTCCTATTTCTGCCTCTTCCGTAACAATCCTTACTGATCCTTCAAAAATCAACTGAAATATCACAAAATCTCTTCCTGTTCATGCTTTCACAGCACCTTGTACTACTCCTCTGGAAGAAGCTGTCTCTTTGTAATAAAATTATTTGTTTGTGCATCATATTTTATATGAGATTAGAAAATTTATGAAGGTAGTATCATATGTGTATTTCCTATACCTCTGCATTCACCCAGTGATTAAAATAGCAGATGGTAAGAGTTTGAAAGATTAAAGGAAGCAGTGGAGGGGAGGGAGTAGCTGATCTTATGTGAAAAAGAGCAGATACTGCACACATATCTCAAAATAGGCTTTGGATGCAAATTTAGAATTCTTATCCTGCTTAATCTTTAAAAATCATTTTTTGATAACAATGCACCTGAAGATACAGTATATACATGAGTTCTGAATAAGTTTGTTTCCATCTTAAAGAGCATTAAGTTTATTGGGGGAGAGGAGTCTTAGGTACCCCAGTTACTATAAGTGTTAATGAAACTTAACTTCTGTTTTTATTACATGTCAGCTTCTAATATTAGAGCAACTATTAAAGCCAGTAATTCTTGTATTTATCTTTTTTCTTTGTACTCATTATTATCCAAGTTGATTTATCACTGGATTTTGGTTTCCTTATGGAATCAGGAGGGTGGCTCACATGAACCCACCTCCAGATGGTATCAGCCAAACATAAGATGCAGTCACATCATATTTCTAATGAAACAAACCAATACGGAGTGAGTGCAATATACAAGGTGCCCTGGAAAAGAGTAACTGTTGGAATAGCTGTGAGATCTTAATTAACAAAAGGAGATCACGAAGAACATTCAAAAGTCACTAAAGCTTTATTTGTGTTATTGTTTTCTAATAATGTAAATGCTAACAGTTGTATAAATGTGAAGCAATTTTGATCTCTGAGGACCTCCCAAACATAGGACTATCCCCATTCAGTGTGTTATACCTCAAGAGAACTTTTCACTGCACCCAGAATAACACAAACACACACACACACTCACTTGGACATTCTCTTTATTTCTGAAGGTCACTCTAAGATTTTAGTTTGAGCCAGATAGCTAAGTGGATTTCTTAAAATCCCAAAGGCCCAGAAGAGCAGTGATCTTTAGTCCCTGGAAATATGAATGAATTTACATTTCAGAGACAGTTTTGCTTAAGGAGCAAGGCTGAGAAAGGGCATAAGAGGAGTGGGAGAAGGGCAGGAAAGGGCAACTCCATGTGGCTGTATGTAGACCAAGTGACATGCCACCTTTGTCAGAGGTTTGTCCCTGACAGAAAGAGCACTCTTGTACTTAGAATTACCAACCCTGAGACATATAAGAGAATGGACAATATCACAGTCAAAAAGCTTTCTCTCCAAATCTTTCCAGCAACAGGCTGCGGAATAACAATTTCATAAAGTCCCACAGGTGGCAAGGCTTCCCTGGTGGCTCCGTGGTAAAGAATCTGCCTTCATTGCAGCAGATGCGAGTTTGATCCCTGGGTGGGGAAGATTCCCTGGAGAAGGAAATGGCAACCCACTCCAAAATTCTTGCCTGGAGAATTCCATGGACAGAGGAACCTTGTGGGCTACAGTCCACGGGGTGCAAAGAGTTGGACATGACTAAGCGACTCCACCACAACTGCCATCTACAGATGGCACAGGGTTGAAGCTTCCTTCAGTGTGTCATCTCTTCTCCTAACTGCCCTCTTCCTTGACTGAAAACAAATATTATTTAGGACCCTTCCATTACTAACAAATCAAGATATTTTAGTTATATATAAACCTCCTGCTTACATTTGTTGAAGCTCATACCACATGCCAATAGAATAACATTTTCATTTTAAGTCAAATAAGCCTTGTTAGCATATGAGAAAGTTGTGCTTCTCATGGTGGCATACAAAACAACTGATTATGAATCACCAGAATCTATAGGACAAAGATCATGGAAGAAAAATAATTTATTATAGGGTAATATATTTGGTTTTAATTTTTTATTCATGTTGGCTTTTTGATGGAGCACTTTACTAAGGACCATCTAAAATGTCTATCCACTATCATTCTTTTTTTCCTTATTAACAATTTTACAAAGTTAAGTGAACATGGAAAAGTTTTGTTTGAAAGCAATTTGTGACAGAATCCTTTGTGCTTACACTATTCAATGAGCTTAATCCTTTTTTTTTATCTCTCTCAAAAGAAACTGCAGG
>SJYQ01002243.1:247506-276481 GCA_006410935.1 Redunca redunca
TGCATAGGAACCTGGAATGTCAGGTCCATGAATCAAGGCAAATTCGAAGTGGTCAAACAAGAGATGGCAAGAGTGAACGTCTACATTCTAGGAATCAACAAACTAAAATGGGCTGGAATGGGTGAATTTAACTCAGATGACCATTATATCTACTACTGTGGGCAGGAATCCCTCAGAAGAAATGAAGTAGCCATCGTGGTCAACAAGAGTCTGAAATGCAGTACTTGGATGCAATCTCAAAAACGACAGAATGATCTCTGTTCGTCTCCAAGGCAAACCATTCAATATCACAGTAATCCAAGTCTATGCCCCAACCAGTAATGCTGAAGAAACTGAAGTTGAATGGTTTTATGAAGACCTACAAGACCTTTTAGAACTAACACCCAAAAAAGATGTCCTTTTCATTATAGGGGACTGGAATGCAAAAGTAGGAAGTCAACAAACACCTGGAATAACAGGCAAATTTGGCCTTGGAATGCAGAATGAAGCAGGGCAAAGACTAATAGAGTTTTGCCAAGAAAATGCACTGGTCATAGCAAACACCCTCTTCCAACAACACAAGAGAAGACTCTATACATGGACATCACCAGATGGTCAACACCGAAACCAGATTGATTATATTCTTTGCAGCCAAAGATGGAGAAGCTCTATACAGTCGACAAAAACAAGACCAGGAGCTGACTGTGGCTCAGATAATGAACTCCTTATTGTCACAATGGCTAATCATTAAAAGTCTACAAATAATAAATATTGGTGAGGATGTAGAGAAATGGAATCTCACAAACTGTTGGTAGGAATGTAAATTGGTGCAGTTACCAGAGCAAACAGTATGGAGGTCTGAAAACCTAAAAATAGAACTACCATAAGATCCAGCAATTCTGTTGCTGGATATATATCTGAAGAAACCAAAAACATTTATTCAAAAAGATATTTACACTCCAACATTCATGGCAGCATTATTTGCAATAGCTTAGATATGGAAGAAAGCTTCATGTCCATACCCAAATATTTGGATAAAGAATATGTGGTATGTATGTTTGTGTGTGTGTGTGTGTGTGTGTGTGTGTATGAATTAATGTGTGAAGAGATATATTTAAGATTAAAGAAATAAAAAGTTATGTTAAAATATATTTGCATTCAAATGGCAAAATATGTTTTCATAGTAAATTTAATTTAATATAATGTAGTTAATATCCCTTATTTCCTACTTCATTTATACAATAAGGTTCAATACTCAACATCTGTATTCTTGCTACTTGTCTTTATGTAAGTTTGCTTGCTGATAGTTGTTTAGGAAGAAATTGGTCAGAAAAAGTTATATATGTATATATAACTTTCCATGTGTATCACTCAAGTTTTCATGTCTGTGTCTGTGTGTGTGTGTGTGTTCACATAACATCTAGGATTTTTAGCTGTATTTATTGGAAGGAACAGTGTTGGTCTAATACATATCGTCTTTGAGTGGGAAACTTTAAAAGAAGAAAATGTTCTGAATTACCAATAAAACTATCCAATAAGCTCTCAGCAACCATACATGTACATCTACCCAGTGCTGTGAATGAAACACTGGGATAAAATTATTGAGTCTGGAGAACAGAAAGAGAAAAGATTGAAGACAAGTGAACAGAGTCTAAACGACCTATGGGACACTATCAATGAACCGATATACACATTGTAGAAGTCACAGAAGGAGAAGACAAAAAGAAAGACGAGAATACAATATCTGAAAAAAAAAATGTGGTTGAAAATTTCCAAAATTTGATGAAATACTTAACTACAAATATCTAAGAAACTATATGTATTCCAAGTATGGTGAACTCAGAGACCAACATTAAGACACATTATAATCAAACATTCAAAAGACAAAGAGAGAACCCTGGGAGCAGAAAGAGGAAAGTGAGTCATCACATACAAAAAATCCTCAATAAAATTATTAACAGATTTCTTAATACAACCTTTGGAGGCCAGAAGTCAAGGGTCTATATATTTAAACTAATAAAAGAGAAAAATATCTTAACCAAGAATCCTATATCCAATAAAATGCCCTCCAATAGTGAGGGGGAAAATAAGACATTCTCAAACAACACAAACTGAGTTATTACCACTAGACCTGCCCTCGAGCTGGACATACTCAAGAGAGTCCTGAAGGGGTGAAATGAAAGAACATAAGGCAACAACACAAAGTCACATGAAGAAATAAAAACAATTCACCAAATGTAAACATGACATGAAGAAATAAAGACAATTCACCAAATGTAAACATGTGGACAATTGTAAAGCCAGCATTTTTCTAACAATGGTTTGTAAGTCCATTTATTGTTTTCTATAAGATCCAAGAAATGAAAATCTTGTTTAAAATTATTACTCTAAAAGCTAATACTATTATAACTGTGGTTTATAATTCAATGTTTTGTTTAAAACACAACTTAAGAGAGTGTGTGCTTAGTCGCTCAGTTGTGCCTGACTCTGCAACACCATGGAATATAGACTGCCAGCTCCTCTGACCCTGGGGATTCTCCAGGAAAGAATACTGGAATGGGTTGCTATGCCCTCTTCTAGGGGATCTTCCCAACCCAGGGATCAAACCCAGGTCTCCCGCATTGCAGGAGGATTCCTTCCTGTCTGAGTGACCAGGGAAGGAAGCCCTTAAGAAACTGTGTTTGAAAGTTTCCTTTAGAGCACACCATGTATAAAGAGGGTTCCCCTGGCGGCTCACATAGTAAAGAATCTACCTACAGTGCAGGAGATCTGGCTTTAATCCTTGATTCAGGAAGATCCCCTGGAGAAAGAAATGGCTACTCACTCCAGTATTCTTGCCTGGAGAATTCTATGGACAGAGGAGCCCGACGGGCTACAGTCCATGGGGGTCACAAAGAACTGGACACAACTGAGTGTTAACACATACATACATGCACACACACACGCACACGTAGCCAGCCCTGACCAACATGAAACTGACATTCACTTAGGGGTAGAAAACAGCAACCCACTCTAGTATTTTTGCCTGGAAAATTTCATGGACAGAGGAACCTGGTGGGCTACAGTTCATAGGGTTGTAAAAAAGTTGGACTCAACTGAACGTGCACAGATGAAGATGATGAATGTATAGAGATGAAAATTTGTGATATCAACAGGAAGGGGTGAGGATAGAGCTGTAAAAGAGCATGCTGTCGCTAAGTCGCTTCAGTCGTGTCCAACTCTATGCGACCCCAGAGACGGCAGCCCACTAGGCTCCGCCAACCCTGGGATTCTCCAGGCAAGAACACTGGAGTGGGCTCCATTTCCTTCTCCATGCATGAAAGTGAAAAGTGAAAGAGAAGTCGCTCAGTCGTGTCTGACTCTTAGCGACCCCATGGACTGCAGCCTACCAGGCTCCTCCGTCCATGGGATTTACCAGGCAAGAGTACTGGAGTGGGTTGCCATCGCCTTCTCCGGTAAAAGAGCATGCTTACTGAAATTAAAAGTGACCATTCAAATCAGGACTGTGTGTTGGCACCATGCAGCTCTGATAAGGAGCTGCTCTTCCAAAGTTTGAGTGACTCAATGGACCAGCTTGATTGGCAGTGAGAGTTTCTGCCTCTGCTAAGGGAAATAGCACATCATCATCTTTGCGGAACTCAGCAACTGCTCCTGTGAATCAGATCCAAGAAGCAATTTCTTATAATTATGTGATGATTTTCTCAAAAACATTTTGTTCTTATAGTACAATGGTAAACATGCTTTTGCATGACATGAATGTTAATTATAAAGTTGTGGGATTGGACATGCTTGAATATAGAAACCAGCTTCAAGATGTTTTTTACAAAATGACCAGTGAAAGAAGTGTGCTAAAAATATTTGTCAATGGAACTTTTATTGAAAGTGCAATAGATACTTATAGGCTTCATAGAGAAGAGAAATTGCTTCTACTATTTCATCAGTGTTATTTTTTTTAAGTGTGAGGAAAGAATTTTAGTGATAGGTGCTTATAACTTTGTTAGTAAAATGTCCGCTATATAAAATTATAATACCTCATAATGTACTTTAAGAATTTGTGAGTATTTTACATTTGAAAATTATCTTTATGAAAAAGCTTTATAAACCATGGATAAATATCTATGGAAACTAAGAAACTTAAATTAGTGTTGTAACTTTAAGAATATAATCCTCATGGCAACTGTGAGATATAGAATATGCACAAAGGGAAAAGAGAATTAAAATATTCTACTACAAATAATGAGCAAAACTCAAAAGAAAACAGCCATATAGGGAATGAGGGATTAAAAAGTAGCTGTAAACTATGTAGAAAGCAAATAGCAAAATAGCAATCCTTGATTTTCAGCATACTTTAACTGTAAACGGAACAAATTCTTTAATCAATAGACAGAGGTTGGCAGAATAGAAAAACACACATGATCCAACTATATGCTGTCTATAAGAGAGTCATTTCAGATCCAAATACAAACTTACCAAAAGTGAAAGAATGGAAAAAGATATCCCATGCAAATAGAAATCTAAAGGGAGCATGGTGGCTATACTAGCATTAAATAAAATAGACTTTAATTCAGAAAAGTTTAAAAAGACAAAGAATGACATTATATATTATTAAAAAATTGAACACAGCAGAAACAAAAGACAATTATAAACATTTATTTACACCCAACAAGAAACCATCAGAATATAGGAAATAAAATTCAACAGAATTGAAGAAGAAATAGCTCTACAGTAATAGTTGAAGATATTAATAACTCACTAGGTTTCCCTGGTGGTCCAGATGGTAAAGAATCTGCCTGCAATGTAGGAGACTGGGTTTGATCCCTGGGTTTGGAAGATTCCCTGGAAGAGGGCATGGCAACCCTCGCCAGTATTCTTACGTGGAGAATCCCCATGGACAGAGGAGCTGGGAAAGCTACAGTCTGTAGGGTCACAAAGAGTCAGACATGACTGAGTGACTAAGCACAGCACAGCAATAACTCACTATCGACAAGAGATAGCAAAACCAGATAGAAAAGAAGTAAAAAATAGAAGACTTAAACAGCACAATAAATCAACCATATCTAACAGACACATATAGAACACTTTACCTAATGACAAGAATATGCACCTTCTTCTCAAGTGCACATGGGATGTTTTGGGAGACAGAACATATATTAGGTCATAATGTGAGCCTTAAGAGATTTTAAAAGCTATCATACAAAGTAATTCTCAATCCAGTGGGATTGAGTGATAAATCAGTAAGAGAAGGAAAAGTGCAAAGTTAACAAAATAGGCAAATTAAACAATATTTTTTTTAAACAAATGGATCAAAGAAAAATTCATAAGGGGAATTAAAAAGTACAGACGAATATAATTAAGCTACACCATAATGAAACTTATAAGATGAAGCTAAAATAGTACTAAAGGGAAATGTATAGCTTACATTAGAAGAAGTTCTCAAATCAGAAAGCTAATTTTAAAACTTAAGGAACTAGAAAAAAGAAAACTAAACCCAAAGCTAGTAGAAGGGAATAAATGATAATGATTAGGGCAGAGATACATGAAATAGAATAGAATAGATTAACTACAAAAAATTGTCAATGAACCCAAAAGTCAGTTCTTCAAAAAGGTCAACAAAATTGACAAACCTTTAGCTCTTTAAGAAAAAGAGAAGACTCAAATTACTAAAATCAGAAATAAAAGTGGACATACTACCACCATTTTTACAGAAATAAAAAGAATTGTAAGAGAGTATTATGAACAATGGCATGCTGAAAAAATTGGATAAATTATATGAAGTGGACAAATTTCTAGAAACAAAACCTACAAAGACCAAATTATAAAGACACAGGAAATCTGAACAGACCTAGAACGGAGGCAGAAGCTAGGAAGGAGGCAGAATCAGTGTCTGAATGTCACTCAACAAAGAAAATCTCTATCTTCCATGGTGACTTCTATCAAACATTTAAAGTGGGACTAATAACAATCCTTCTCAGTTTTGCCAAAATATTATAGAGAAGAGATCACTTTCTAACTCATTCTATGAAACCAGAATTACCCTGATACCAAAGACAACTTCAATACAAGAAAAAGAAAATTATGTACTAATATCTTAAAGAACCCTTCTGCCAGTGCAGGAGACATAAGAGACTTGTGTTCAATTCCTGGGTCAGGAAGATCCCCTAGAGGAGACCATGGCAATTCACTCCAGTATTCCTGCCTGGAGAATCCCATAGAGAGAGGAGCCTGGTGGACTATAGGCCACGGGGTCTTAAAGAGTTGGACACCATTGAGCAACTAACACACACACACACGCATACACACACACACACACACATACACACACAAACACATACACACATGCATCCTTTATGAAAATTGATGCAAAAATCCTCAAACTGAAAAAAAAAAGTGAAAGTGAAAAGGCTTCTCTGGTGGTTCAGATGGTAAAAAATCTGCCTGCAATGTTGGAGACCCAGGTTTAATACCTGGGTCAGGAAGATTCCCTGGAGAAGGGAATGGCTACCCACTCCAGTATTATTACCTGGAGAATTCCATGGACAGAGGAGCCTGGCAGGCGACAAGAAAAAAGAAAATTATATACCCATATTCTTTATGAACATTAATGCAAAAAGCCTCAATAAAATACTACCAAACTGAATTCGACACCACTCATTTTAAAATGATCATACACTATGACCAAGGGGAACTTATTCCTGGAATGCAAGGATGGGGTTCAATATATGAAAATTTATCAATGTAATATAGTACATTAAGAAAATAAAGGGAAAACCTCACAGGATTATCTCCATTTGACAAAATTCAATACTTTTTCATTATAAAACCATTCAATGAACTAGAAATAGGAGTTACCTTAACATAATAAAAGCCACCAATGAGAATGCACAGCAAATATTATACTCAACAGTAAAAGATGAAAAATACTTTTAAAATCAAGGAAAATGCAAGGGTGCCCACCTTTGACACTGTACTCAAGAAATTCTGGAAGTTCTAACCAGAGCAATTAAAAAAGGAATAGAAGACATCCAAATTGGAAAGGAAGAAGTAAAATTGTCTTTCTTTCCAGATGATATAATTTGATATGTAAAAAACACTAACGATTATTCATACATACAATCTATTAGAGCTAATAAATGAATTCAGCAAAGTAGCAGGACACAAAATCTATTGCATTTGTTTACACTACAATGAATAACCTGGAAGGAAATTTTGAACATAATTTTATTAACAATAGCATTAAAAAGAATAAAATGTTTAGGAATTCCTTTAACTTAGAAGTGAAAGAGTTGCTTAATAGGAACAATAAAATGCTTTAAGAAATTTTAAAAGACATAAATAAGTGGAAATATCTCTTTTTCATGGATGGGAAGATTTAATATTGTCAAGATGTCAATACTACCTAAAATAATCTACAGATTCAATTCAATTTCTATCAAATACCCAAAGATGTATTTTTCAGAAATAGGAAAAACCATTCTGAAATTCACATGGCTTACAATAACCATGACAACCTCAAAAAGGAAGAATAACATTGGAGGATTCCCTCCTAATTTCAAAACTTACTACAGAGCTACAGTAATCAAAATGTGTAGAACTGTCATAAAGACTAACATACAGGCCAATGGAATAGACTAGATAGTCTAGAAATAAATCCCCACATATATATGCAAATGATTTTTGACAAGAGTTCTAAGACTACTCAAAGGGGAAAGGGTAATCTTTTCAACAAATAGTACAGGGAAAACTACATACCAGACCAGTATTTTATTTTGAATTATTCTAACCAGATAATTACTCTGTAGGCAATAATTTGTTTCTGTCCTGGGTTCTAGAAATAATGTAATAAATTAGCAATTTCCAAAGGTTTCCTTCAATCAGTCCATTTTAATGTCTGCTCTGGTCCTGGTACCACTTTGTTAACATGCCTTCCTGTTTCTGATGGCCAATGCTGTACCAAGAGTTCCAGAAGGACCACCACTAGGGAAATTTTCATGAATGCTGAGATCTTCTCATTATTGCATAAAGAGAGCATACCCTGAACCTCAGAGAAAGGAGATAGGTAGCTATGAATGGCTCTTTTGGTATTAATCCATTTAAACTTTTCCTATATTCCTGAACCTCTGGGTTCATTCCTCTACACTGTACCAGGGAATTCTGCGTCCTCAGTTGCATTTAGTGTAGGTTATATTTTGTTCAAGTACCATTCAAGCAACAGAGTAAGAGTTACATCCGCTTGCTTCTTATTCAAATCATGAATCAATCACTTATAATTGTATGCATATCAATAGAATCAACCTGATCAAATTATATTTCCTTCTTTGTCTAACGCTTACAGAATTGATTCTCACATATATTTCTCAAGTTTCTGTTAGCAATCAAATGTTAAGCAATTTTTCATTGAATAAGCTATACTGCATTTGGGGGAACACTAGATGTGCCTCTAACTATGAAACTCAAGCTCATGACAAGGTAGAGGAGATGAGTTTTAAGGGGACTTGGAATAACTAAGACAAGGTAGGCAGATATATTCAGGCAGGATAAGTAAGGATAACTTTCCTGATAAGAAATATTAGTGAATGGGATATGGGGAAAGGGCACCAAGATATTCAGATTTTTAAAATCCACTAAGAAGCTCTAATTAAAACGCTGAAGATATGGATCTTTCCCAATCAATGCTCCAAACTGTACTGTAATTCAGGAACATACAGGATCAGACTTTGGGTCTATATTTTGAATATTTTAGTCATTTGGCTAGAAAAGTTAAAAAAAAATTCTTTCGAGGTCAAATGTATATGTCCTCCGCTTCCTTGCACATGCCTTAAGCAGAGATTATAGGCTTGTATTTTCCATCTTCACTCTACAAACTCTTCGGTGAAGCCAGAAGCAGCTGGATATAGTTCTCATTATGGCAATGCTCTATTGCTCCTACCACTTAGACTATCAAACAGTGCATACAACAAGCACTTCACTACACACCAACTGTAACAGATAAGTAACAGTATTGCTACTGCAACACATTTTCAGTATCCTGTTTCCACTGGCGGTGATTTCATCCCCGTTTTTAAATATAAAAGCTTCAAATAATAAATCCCAGAATCCTATCTTTATAATTGGTTTCATGAAACTACTTATGATAGTAAAATTCTCAGTTTGTGTTTGGTGAGGATGATGGTAACCATTCTAGATATTTCAAGTGGAAACAGATTTAACACAGTAAAACAAATACTTTTTAAAAACTGATGAAAAGGCTAGATGTTTCAAGATTCAGGAAAATCTGATGTGGTTCTCTGATTTGCCACTAACAGTTAGGGCGTCATAATGATGCATAAACCAAAAAACACTTTTGGCCACAAAATACATCTGGCTCCAGATACTAGGCAGAAGATTTTCAAAAACACTTTCAGGAACCCCAGCAAAAATTTCATGTCTGATAGAGCTCATATTTGTGCTTGCTTCTACTAGAGAAATTATAATAAGACTTCCTTCTTCCAATTCTTCTTTCTCCAATTTCGTTTGTTCATACTGCTGCTCAGTCACTCTGTCATGTCTGATTCTTTGTGACCCCTTGGATGGCAGTATGCCAGGTTCCTCTGTCCTCCACTATCTCCCAGAGTTTGCTCAAATTCATGTTCATTGAACTGGTGATGCTGTCTAAGCATCTCATCCTTTGTCGCCCCTTCTCCTTTTGCCTTCAGTCTTTCCCAGCATCAGGGTCTATTCCAATGGGCCACTTCTTCCTATCAGGTGGCCAAAGTATTAGAGCTTCAACTTTAGCATCAGTCCTTCCAATGAATATTCAGGGTTAATTTCCTTTAGGATTGACTGATATAATCTTCTTGCAGTCCAAGGGGCTCTCAAGAGTCTTCTCCAAGACCACAGTTTGAAAGCATCAATTCTTTGGCACTCACCCTTCTTGATGGTCCAACTCTCACATCCATACATGACTACTGGAAAAATAACAGCTTTGACTATATGGACCTCTATTGGCAAGGTAATGTCTCTGCTTTTTCTTAAATATAAATTTATTATTTTTGATTGGAGGTTAATTACTTTACAATATTGTATTGATTTTGCCATACATCAACATGAATCTGCCACAGGTGTACACGTGTTCTCCATCCTGAAGCCCCTCCCTCCTCCTTCCCAGTACCATCCCTCTGGGTCATCCCAGTGTACCAGCCCCAAGCATCCAGTATCATGCATAGAACCTGGACTGGCGATTCGTTTCATATATGATATTATACATGTTTCAATGCCATTCTCCCAAGTCATCCCCCCCTCTCCCTCTCCCACAGAGTCCAAAAGACTGTTCATACATCTGTGTCTCTTTTGCTGTCTCGCATACACTGTCTATGTTTGTCATAGCTTTCCTTCCAAGGACAAACATCTTTTAGCGTCACAGCTGCAGTCACCATCTGCAGTGATTTTGGATTCCAAGGAAATAAAATCTGTCACTGCTTCCAGTTTCCCCCTTCTATTTGTCATGAAGTGATGGGACCAGATGCCATGATCTATGTTTCTTTCAAGTTGAGTTTCAAGCTAATTTTTTCACTCTCCTCTTTCACTCTCTTCAAGAGGCTCTTTAGTTCTTCTTCACTTTCTGCCATTAGAGTATTATCATCTGCATACCTGAGGTTGTTAATATTTCTCCTGGCAATCTTGATTCAGGCTTGTGATTCATCCAGCCCAGGATTTTGCATGATGTACTCTGCATAGAAATTAAAAAGCATGGTGACAATATACAACCTTTTGATACTAGTTTCCCAATTTTGAACCAGTTAGCTGTTCCATGCCCGGTTCTAACTGCTGCTTCTTGACCTGCATACAGCCATCTCTTTAAGAACTTTTCACAGTTCATTGTGATCTACACAGTCAAAGGCTTTGGAGTAGTCAGTGAAGATATATATATATATATATTTGGAATCCCCTTGCTTTCTCCATGATCCCGTGAATGTTGGCAACTGGATCTCTGGTTCCTCTGCATTTTCTATACCCAGCTTGTACATCTGGAAATTCTTGGTTCACATACTGCTGAAGCCTTGCTTGAAGGATTTTGAGCATAGAATGTGAATTGAGTACAATTTATGGTATTTTGAACATTCTTCAGCATTACTGTCTCTTATTTTCAAATCCTAAACCTTGGTAGAGATTCAGACTCTTGGTAGTGATTATAGGGAAAAACAAATTATAGACTTCCAGCTGGAGAACACTGAAAGATGGAAAGTTGTACTGAGAAGGTATGTTGCGTTTAACTTCTGCTTGATTGTGTTAATGGTTATTCACAGGGAAGATTAAAACTTGCTTATAGAAGATTCTGTATGCCACCTTGAAAAATTAGGATCTTCTTCCAACCTTAGGTTTCTAAGTAACACCTGATGTTTCTAAAATAAGGAGAAGTGAGATCAGATTACTTTAGGAAGATATTCTGAATTACAAAATGAAAATAAACTAGAAAGATAAGATACTGGAAACAAACAAATTGCTGAAAAGACTATTGTAATATTCCAGGGAAAAGAGATGATGAAGGCTCAATTAAATAAAGTAACTACAGAGTTTAAAAGAAGGGATGATTATAAGATATTTCAACATAAAATTAATTTAAATTAACAATTGAATAAGTTTCCTCCCTTTTCCTATACCACCTTCTGCATTGTCACACCTACATCCCATTCAATCGGTTGCTGTTACAACATATATTCTTCCCAATTGTTAAATACATTCCCTACATCTATATCTATAGCTATTGTCTGTATAGAATCTCTCATCATCTCCTGCCAGGATGACTCAGGCACCTCCTACAAAAGAGATAAACAAATGAATCACTCCTCAGAGCAAAACCCTTCAATGGTTTCATATAGTTTAAAGGGGGAAAAAACCCCAAACTCTTTGATAGAATCGGATGCACATATAATATCTTTATTAGAACAGCATTCTGTCCTCTATTTGTGGGCATCATCTTTTCCATCCTCTAGAAGAGACTTATCTTCCTTATTTCCATATGATTTTGACAAATATCATCAATTACTTTATGGTCAGAGACGTTTCTGAGAGGAAAGCGTGGCAACCCACTCCAGTATTCTTGCCTGGAGAATCCCCATGAACAGAGGAGCCTGACAGGCTACAGTCCATAGGGTTGCAAAGAGTCGGACATGACTGGAGCACGCATGTACACAGAGAGATTCGGTATACAAGAAAACCAGAGCCAGTCATATTGTGCCCCTGCTTGACCTCAGAGATATATCCAGGTATTGGCATTTGCACTTCATGACAAATAGATGGGAAAACAATGGAAACAGTGACAGACTTTATTTTCTTGGGCTCCAAAATGACTGCAGATGATGAATGCAACCATGAAATGAAAAGACTCTTGTTCCTTGGAAGAGAAATTATGACAAACCTAGACAGCATATTAAGAAGCAAATACTTTACTTTGCCTACAAATTTCCATATAGTCAAAGCTATGGTTTTTCCATAGCTTTGGATGTGAGAGTTGGATAATAAAAATGGCTTTAAAAGTGGGGAAGGGGTGGGTGGTGCTGAGTGCCCCTCACATATGGATGTGAGAATTGGATAATAAAAAAGACTTAAAAAAAAAGTAGGGAAGGCTAAGCGTCTTCAGATTATGGTGCTGGAGAAGACTCTTGAGAGTCCCTTGGACTGCAAGGAGATCAAACCAGTCAGACCTAAAGGAAATCAACCCCAAATATTCATTGGAAGGACTGATGCTGAAGCTGAAGCTCCAATATTTAGCCCACCTGATATGAAGAACTGACTCATTGGAAAAGACCCTGATGCTGGGAAAAATTGAAGGCAGGAGGAGACAGGGATGATAGAAGATTAGATGGTTGAATGGCATCACCGACTCAATGGACATGTGTTTGAGCAAGAAGCTCCAGGAGATGGTGAAGGACAGGAAAGCCTGGTGTCCTGCAGTCCATGGGTCTCAGAGTCGGACACGACTGTCTGATGTTATTCTGCATTTGAGAATATGAAACAAAAATACAAGAAACTGTAAATTTAAAGAAGGAACTTCTATCCTTGGTTTGAGCTATACTAGGAAGTTTGTGATTTTCAATGTTTGAATAAGAGCAAAAAGTCTTTTTTTATTTACAACTGTTTGAATTAAAATTCTGCATCATATTATGGAAGAAAAAGGAGAGGAGAAAAAAACACTGATTAATACTATGCCAAAACACCTGCACTTCAGTGATCTGGATAGGCAGTTTCATGTTTTCTGACTTTATATATTTTGCCCTTTTCTCAAAAATTCTTTCCATTCCTCACCTAGATTCATTCTATATTTCTTTTACTAATGTGCTCAAGTCTCATCTTCCATTACTCCTTCTCAAACTTTTCTTTCCAAGCACATTCCCTGTGGGTATTTCTATCACAATCCTTGCCATATTATAATTTACCAACATATGTATATGAATTTTCCATGCACCTAGGAGTCCTTTGAAAGGAAAGACCATCTCATATTTATCTATTTATTACGTTATAGGAGACTAAGTTTTGCTCAATACAAGCTTACTGAATAAATGTTGCTGCTCAGTCACTAAGTTGTGTCTGACTATTTGAGACTCCATGAACTGTAGCCGCCTAGTCTCCTCTCTCCATGGGATTTCGCAGGCAAAAATACTGGAGTGGGTTGCTATTTCCTTCTCCAGGGCATCTTCTCAAAACCGAGAGATCAAACTTGTGTCTCTTGCATTTGCAGGCGGATTCTTTACCACTGAGCCAACAGGGAAGCCCTAAATAAAGTGCGATAATTCATGTCCATGAGAAAATATTATTTTTTCCTTATTTCATCCAAGACAGAATTTTATTATTTTTAATCATAATAGATATTTGTTTCCGGAGAAGGCAATGGCAACCCACTCCAGTACTCTTGCCTGGAAAATCCCATGGGTGGAGGAGCCTGTTAGGCTGTAGTCCATGGGATCACGAAGAGTCTGACACAACTGAGCGACTTCACTTTCACTTTTCACTTTCATGCATTGGAGAAGGAAATGGCAACCCACCCCAGTACTCTTGCCTGGGGAATCCCAGGGACAGGGGAGCCTGGTGGGCTGCCGTCTATGGGGTCACGCAGAGTCGGAGACGTCTGGAGCGACTTAGCAGCAGCAGCAATAGATATTTGTTGCATAATACTTACTGTCATTTATCTACTCATTATATAAGAATCAAAAAATAAATGAATTAACATGAATATTAATATCAGCATATTAACCCAGGTATATGGCCAATACCTTTTTTTGATTTTTCCTCAGTTCTTTTCTTGTATATGATATTTACAGGGAAAAAAAAAACCCTATATGTGACTGACAATATGATATATTTGCCAATGTGAGGTCATGGCAAAATGAAAGACCAAAAGATAGCACGTAGTAGCACTGAATATGATTTGATTCAACTTTATTCAGTTCAATTAAGCATTCAGTTTATATCACCTTAACAGCAGGCATTGAACATCTGCTACAAGAAATGAAGTTTGCTAGACACTATAGAAGATACAAATATAGGAAATTGTCTACAAAAAAAATGTTGATTTTAGTGACACATGGAGGAAAAGAGTGTATACTTTGGGACCTACATCTTAAAGTTCAATTTTGAAACACTAGAATCTTTTAGATTAACATGATGTTACAATGGATCATTAATAAATTCAACCAACAGCTGGTCAGGTCTTTATGAACTTTGAAATCATGTCTTTGATACTGCAAAGAAGTATATAACAATTAAGCCTACACATATAAACATAGTGTTGCCGTTAATCCAGCAATTCATTTCATATCAGATTTGTGACAAACAAATTGAGCAGGGACTTTTACACCAGTGTGTACTTATTTTGTGGCTGTCTCCCACTGTTTTGGCAAGACTTTCAAATGTTTTCTTGCTCCATCATCTTCCAGCAGGAAAGCCAACAGCTGTGGCCAAGGCAACAGTTTTGGCAGTATTAATGCCCAGATGACAACCTCTGGAGTATCTCTCTCTCCAGCAGTAGCAGTGACATCTGGACCACTTTCCACACTTGAGAACATCTTGGCTCAACTCCACACATACAGCTGCTGTGAAGCCATCAGAAATAGGCTCCAAGTAGGGAAACGGCAATTTGAGAGACAATCGTTCTCTGATTAGGACACTATTCACGTTGTGTAAATGTGGATGCATGATTACTCTGTGTGCTTTGTGAATAGATTTAAGGCTATAGTTTGTTTGTTTTAAAAAATAGAGAATTAAATATACTCATGTCTCCAGTGCACTGTATTTAGTTATGTCTATATAATCCAGTTTTTCATATATCTGTGTACATATGCAAACATATCATCATCAGAGTCAACCTTTCAGACAATTTAGCTTTTGAGAGCTTTTGACTCATGGGATGTGACAACTTCCTTTATGAATTCCTTGGGTACACGGTGGTGGTGGTTCCAACTGTTACAACAAACTGTATATTGCCAGATTCCTCTATCCATGGAATTCTCTAGGCAAGAATACTGAAGTGGCCATTTCTTTCTCCAGAGGATCTTTCTGACCTAGGGATCAAACCCAGGTCTCCTGCATTGCAGGCAGAATCTTTACTGACTGAGCCACCAGGGAAGCCCACTTTGGTGCATAAATACTGTATATTTACTGCTCAGCCATACATGTTTTGAGAAAATAACATGCAAATTACTTAAACACAGCCCTACTACTGTTGAGGATATTATAATCCTGCCACTGGGGAAAAACATATGAAATTCAAAAGAACTGATTAAACAGCATCTCAACATATGCATTCCTTAAAAACCTTAAGCTGCATCATTTTTTTATTTTTAAATATTTATTTTTAAATATTCATTTATTTACTTGATGTCTTGATTGCAGCACACAGCATCTTTTCTTTGTGGCATGCAGGCTTACTTTCCCCAACATACATGGGATCTTGGTTCCTCCACTAACGATATCAAACCTATGTCCCCTGCACTGGCAGACAGATTCTTAACCAGTGGACAACCAGGGAAGTCCTCACATCATTTATTCTTAATTATAGCATCAATTACTACTTATCCATCAAGAATTGTGCAACTAACTACACGTTTTTATCTTCCTTAATTCTTATAAACCTGTGAAATAGATACTCCCATTTCATGGATAAGATAAATAAAGCCCAGAGAAATCAAAGGTAACATAACTCATAAGTGGTGGAGCTAGATTTCAAACCTCCATCTGCTTTCAAAGGTCACTATCTTTATCTCTGTTCCTCCCCTACAGCACGTAGAACAGTTGATTGCCAATCATTACATTTTCTGAA
Organism: Redunca redunca; assembly: GCA_006410935.1. Taxonomy (NCBI): domain Eukaryota; kingdom Metazoa; phylum Chordata; class Mammalia; order Artiodactyla; family Bovidae; genus Redunca; species Redunca redunca. The sequence continues at coordinate 263,777 of SJYQ01002243.1, forward strand.
ATACACTTTATAAAGAATCAATTGTGCATAAATACAAAAGCAAGAGCTATAGAAGAAGGATTTCCAATTTGAACAGGGTAAATTATTAAGAAATAATAGAAAAAATGTAATTGATAATTTGTCATTAAGAGATAACTGGAAGTTGACAAGGCAGATTAGCAAGCTGATGGGCTTGTCTGCAATCACAGTGCCAAAGTGATATTTTGATATCGCTTTGTAGTGGTATCAAATGTAGTGCTGAATGAAGCCCTCTGAATTATCTTTATTTGGTAGCAATATTTTATTCTAAAGTTTGCAATTCCTGACAACTATTGTTTATAAATCATCTTTTTCTACTTCTCTAGTTCTAGCAAAATGTGACTATTCCACTTAATAAGCTCCAATGCAGTCAGATGTGAAGTTGTTTCTCCCTCTACTTTTTCAAGTCGCTTTTGGTTTATGAGAATATTTCTTAAAGAATTAAATTATTTTTTATTGGATTCAGTCACTTAATAAATCTGAGGGGAAAATTAATGACATAGATTATTGGATAGTTTTTACAACCTCACCAATAGAAAATACTCCTTAATTTCAAAAAAATATTATTTTAAATAAAAGTACTAAATAACCTGGATTTTTAAGATGATATCAATGATATAGTGTTAAGTCAAAAAAGAGAATAGTACATGAAATTAATAAAGATCAAACAATTAGATTAAAAAAAAAAACAATCCCAATGTATTTAAAGTTCAGGCTCAGTCACTAAGTTGTGTCCAACTCTCTTGCAACCCCATGGAGTTTAGCCCACAAGGCTCCTCCATCCATGGGATTTCTCAGGCAAGAATATTGGAGTGGGTTGTCATTTCCTTCTCCAGGGGATCTCCCCAACCCAGGGATCAAACTCACTTCTCCTGCATTGGCAGGAAGATTCTTTACCACTAAGCCACCTAAGACAATTTATAAGCATTTACTTTATCTTTTTTAAACTGTCTGTGTTTTCAAGGTCTCAAATCCAACAGGTACAATTAGCTCACTGAGGACAATTAGCACTTTGGGTGCATGCAGACTTGTCTATGCTACAGCCTTCTAGCTCAAGGTTTTGATCAACACTGTCTTTGCCTGTCTTGGTCCCCAAATCTCTCTGCTAAATTTCTGGTGGGTCTCCTGGTCTGCCACTCATCCCAACTAGTATCAAAAGTACAAGCTAGCTAGGCTGTTGTTTTTGTTTAGTTGCTTAGTTGTGTCTGATTCTTTTGCAACCCCATGGACTGTAGCCCACCAGGGTCTTCTGTCCATGGGATTCCCAGGCAAGAATACTGGAGTGGGTAGCCATTTCCTTCTCCTGGGGGTTCCTCCTTACCCGGGGATGGAACCCACATCTCCTGCTTTGCAGGCAGATTCTTGACCACTGAGCCACCAAAGCTGGGCTGTTGTTGGTCTTCCATTTCTGCCACTGAAATCTCAATGTGTTTTAACATCTTTGCAGGTCCCAGCATTTCCAGCATTCCTCTCCAATAAAAGCAGTCCCCACTCATCATCTTTGCATCACTTTTGTGCCATGGAACTGAGGTGACTAAAGATCATCCCACTGTTACTACTGAGATTCAGTAGATTTTCTTGAGTCAACACTTACCATTTCGCTATATGACTTCCATTGATTTCCTCTTTAAAAAGCTATTCCTTAATAATTTCATGCGACTTATCATTTCATTTGGGAAAATGATTTGGAGAAAGGATTAATCTTATTCATTCATTCTGAAAATTCTATCCTCTCTGTTTCATCTGCTTTCCATTCACTCATTCCTTCCTATCTTCTTTTGCGCTATTTGAGCCTCTTCAGTGTGCTTATTGTTTTTTTAAAATATAATTTTGCATATTTTTTCAACAATTGTTCTTGAGATTGCAATAATTATTTAACTTTTCAGTCTATTTGGAATCAATGTTTTTAGTATCTCAAGTGAAACATATAAGACTTACTACAATATAGATCTCTTTATTGATATGCAAAGAATTTCATCAGAAAATTTTATGGTTTTTGTTCTCAACCATAACACACATAATAAAGAACTATGCAAGAAAAGATACTTTCATTTTATTTTCTGTACACTTATTATTTCAGCTGCTATTCTTTCATTTCTAATATTTTAAGTAGATTTTGGTAGCATTATCTTTCTGTCTGAAATAAATATTTAAGCAATTACTTGAGAGCATGTCTACTGAACAAAAAATTCTCTAAGATTTTCTACATTTGAGAATGATTTTATTTTGTTTCACTCCTGAAAGATATTTTTACAGGATATAGAATTCTGGGCAGTTACTTTATTGAAAGAAAGTGCTGAAGTACTTTGCAAATATTTGTCCACTTAACTCTGGCCTCTGTGGCTTCTGATGAGACATTCATAGTCATTCATGTCATTTCCTTCATGTGAATAATGTCCCATTTTCCTCTGACTGCTTTCAAGATACTTTTCTTGTCTTCAGTTTTCAGTAGTTTGACTATTATGTAACTGGGAGTGGATGGTGGATGTCTTCTTGATTCACTGGGCTTCTTGAATCTGTAGGTTTACATCATTCACCAAATTTTGGAAATGTTCAGCCTCTTCATTTCTTTTCCTTTTTGTCACTGAACACTTCTTTCTTTCTGAGATTGTGAAGAAATGAATGTGAGAACTTTCAATATGCCCCCAGAAGTCTCTGAAGTTCATCTCATTTTTTTTCAATTTTTTTTCTATCTTGTTCAATTAGATAATTTCCATTGTATACATCTTCAAATTCTCTCTTTCCTTAGTCATTTCCATTTGTCTATTGAGTCCAACCAGAGACCTTATTCCAGTTATATACAGTTAAATTGAAATATTTATATTGGCTTCCAATACTTGGAACTTCTTCAATGATATTTCTATGTTTCCATTCATTCCAAAGGGGTCACATTACCTACTGGAGTATTTTTGTAATAACTGCTTTTTAATGTCTATGCCAGGTAATTTCAACATACTTGTCATCTCAGCTTTGACATCTATCTGTTCAATGTCTTTTACTAGAGGAGTATGTCAAGGCTGTATATTGACACCCTGCTTATTTAACTTATATGCAGAGTACATCATAAGAAACACTGGGATGGATGAAGCACAAGCTGGAATCAAGATTGCTGGGAGAAATATCAATAAGTTAATATATGCAGATGACACCACCCTTACAGCAGAAAGCGAAGAAGAAATAAAGAGGCTTTTGATGAAAGTGAAAGAGGAGAGTGAAAAGTTGGCTTAAAGCTCAACATTCAGAAAATGAAGATCATGGCACCTGGTCCCATCACTTCATGGGAAATAGATGGGAAACAGTGTCTGACTTGATTTTTTGGAGCTCCAAAATCACTGCAGATGATGACTGCAGCCATGAAATGAAAAGACACTTACTCCTTGGAAAGAAAGTTATGACCAACCTAGACAGCACATTAAAAAGCAGAGACATTACTTTGCCAACAAAGGTCTGTCTAGTCAAGGCTATGGTTTTCCCAGTGGTCATGTATGGATGTGAGAGTTGGACTGTAAAGAAAACTAAGCACCAAAGAATTGATGCTTTTGAACTGTGATGTTGGAGAAGACTCTTGAGAGCCCCTTGGACTACAAGGAGATCCAACCAGTTCATCCTAAAGGAGATCAGTCCTGGGTGTTCACTGGTAGGACTGATGTTGAAGCTGAAACACCAATACTTTGGCCACTTGATGCAAAGAACTGACTCATTTGAAAAGACCCTGATGCTGGGAAAGATTGAGGGCAGGAAGAGAAGGGGACAACATAGGATAAGATGGTTGGATGGCATGACCAACTCAATGGACATGAATTTGGGTAAACTCTGGAAGTTGGTGATGGACAGGGAGGCCTGGCATGCTGCACTCCATGGGGTCACAAGGAGTTGGACACGACTGAGCGACTGAAATGAACTGATACTAAGTTCAGTTTTTATCCCCAGTCATTTTTAATATTGTATTATGAGACACTGGCTCTTATTTAAATCCCTTAAAGGATATTGATCATTTTGTTTTAGCAAGCAATTGGCCCAATTGCATTCAGAAAGGAACACAATTCCTTTCTGTGGGGTGAAGTGTCAGTGTCCAGAGTGCTTTCCAGATCAGTCACCCATGTGCATTACCCAGTGTATAGTCTTTGACCTAAGCAGCAGTCTTTCCTTAAGTTTAGTTCTCAACATCTATGGTATGCTCCTTAGGGTTGGATTTATGAATATACAAAATAGGAGTAAGTACAGAAGCTCATAAACAAAACAAATGGATCACTTTCCCAAACTACTCTCTCTCCATAATTTCTCTGGTATTTTCTGGGACCCTGGGCTCCTATTTTTGGTCTTCTTGTCAGAAAGCAGTTTTTGTTGTGTTTTTTTAACATTGTTCTGCTGTGTACAAGGGCTCAGAAGGTAAAGAATCAACCTGCAGTGTGGGAAACCTGGATTCAATCCCTGGGTCAAGAAGATCCCACAGAGAAGGAAATGGCAACCCACTCCAGTATTCTTGCCTGAGAAATCCCATGGACAGATGAGCCTGGCAGGCTATAGCCCACGGGGTTGCAAAGGGTCAGACATGATGAGTACTTGTCAGCAGCAGCAGCAGCAGCAAGAAACTAGAAAGAGAAAGAAAAACACCAGAGGTACGCACTATACTCTTGGAGCCACAATTCCTTCAGTTGGAAGGAAGGTTTCTCTCTTTCACAGATATAGAATCTTAAAGATGCCCAGGACAAAAATGCCATGGGAAAGCCTGGTAGTTGAGACAAAAATTAATTTTAAAAGGAAAAAGAAAAATGACAATGAACCATTTTTCACACTCTCTCCAAAAGTTAGGGGAACACATTCCAACTACTCACAGAAGTATAGGAGTTTTGTTGGAACTTTCTCTTGCTGGGCCAGTGTCTGTTTCTGGCTTTTCAGCCATGTTAAATCCAATCCGAAGAATACTGGAAGGAAAAAACAGCAAACCCACTGCCAGTCTGATATGATTTTGAGTTCTGTGCTACTTCTACAGTCTGCTGGCTACTATTTCCTTTTTAGAATTCTCAAATAGTTTCTCTAAGCATGCTGTCCAGGTTCTATACAGCTGCACTGAGTGAGAAAGGAATGATATTCTTACTTTTTTCCATGCAATGTATTTTGCTATTGCACCCATGTAGAGAACCATATATGGTGTTTTCACACACACACACACACACACACATATACACACACACACCCCATCTCCAGAAATACACTGATTTTTTAAATAAAGCTTCACACATGTCTCCCTTACTCTTTCCGCTAGAGTTGAATCTGAGGTCAATTCTGTTAATCCATAAGTAAAAGAAATAAATCCAAGTAAATCTTTTGGTATATGAATATGGCAGAAGGAACGATTTTTCACTCCTTTTGTCACCATGCATGCCAATTTGTTTCTTGTATTTGGTACCAATTTACTCATGAAAGAATGACTGTAGGAATCCTTCCTCTTCATTCCCTCTAGTGGAATGCACTGGCTCTAAGTTGCAACATTCCTGTCAGAAAATGTACGTTTCTGATCCTTGATTGTTTGCAAAATATGTGAATGTAACCTGTGACTTGAAGACCTCTGTCTTCCTCTGTCTAGTTATTTGACAAATTAATCATTATGGGTAGTTTGAATGAACATCAGGAATGCTGAGTCTTCTGTTGGTGAAGGGCAATTCAGTAGACCTTGGATTCTTTTCAGCAATGAATAATTTTGAAATAACTAATCTCATTATTTAGAAAGCTGTATAGGGTGGTGACATTATCAGCAAGTAAATTCTAATTTCTATTCTCTTCAGAAATTATAAAAAAAATAACAAAATCAAAAGTTAGTAGAAAAGGGTAAATAAATGAAATAGATATTAAAATATAATGGATGAGATCAATGAGCTCAATATATGTGGGGCTTCCCTGGTGGCTCAGATGACAAACAATCTGCCTGCAATGCAGGAGACCTGGGTTCAATCTCTGGGTCGGGAAGGTCCCCTGGACAAGGGAATGGCTACCCACTCTGGTATTCTTGCCTGAAAATGAAAGACAATATATTACAACCAACACTTCAGAAATACAAAATATCGTTAAGAGACTACTATCAACAATTATACATGACCACACTGGACATCCTGGAACAAATGGAAAAATTCTTAGAACCATGCAATCATCCAAGGCTGTATTTTTTCAAGAATGTAATGAAGATCTGAAAAGATTAAGGAGACTGATCAGTCATCAAAAACCTCCCAACAAATATCCAGGATCAAATAATAATAAACCAGAAAAGTCTGATCACCTTTGTATCCAAAATATTTATTTTTAACCATTACTTTTAAAGACTATGGCATGTGTAAAATTTCTTTCTTACTGGTATCTTCAAATTTCATCACCTAGTTACAGTACTTGCAAGACATTTTGAAATGTTTATAAATTCTTTGTATCTCTGAATGAACACAAAGTAAAAGCCAAAAGAAAAACATACCTGTTGGCACAAAAACCAGTCATGTTTCATGTAGCTTTTCCTCTCTTTATTGAAAGAGAAAATATAGAAGTTTTAGGGTGGTTTGCCTCCATCTTCATAAAAGGCATTGAATGAATAAAATTGGAAAATCAAGTATCTATAGCTCTCTTGATATTTAGCCTTTCTTGCACATATACACATGTTCATGATCATGGACCACTGATAGTTTGCCAACAGTAGGGGATGCTGATATTATTCACTTATCCTAAGAACCAGGGCAAGTACCAGACACAGATTATGACATATTTTAGAATAACAAATGATAAATACCTTGTATTTATAGTTTAATTTGTGGTTTATTTTCACATACACTTTTGAACTGTGGTGTTGGAGAAGACTCTTGAGAGTCCCTTGGACTGCAAGGAGATCCAACCAGTCCATTCTAAAGGAGTCAGCCCTAGCATTTCTTTGGAGGGAATGATGCTAAAGCTGAAACTCCAGTACTTNAATGATGCTAAAGCTGAAACTCCAGTACTTTGGCCACCTCATGCGAAGAGCTGACTCATTGGAAAAGACTTTGATGCTGGGAGGGATTGGGGGCAGGAGGAGAAGGGGATGATAGAGGATGAGATGGCTGGATGGCAGCACCGACTCGATGGACATGAGTCTGAGTGAACTCCAGGAGTTGGTGATGGACAGGGAGGCCTGGCGTGCTGCGATTCATGGGGTCGCAAAGTGTTGGACATTACTGAGTGACTGAACTGAATTGAGCTGAGTTCTTTTTATAATGGATTCCTAAAATTTTATTTTATTTTGCAAGATGCCAGTTCTCCAACCAGAAATCGAACCTGGGCCTGGAAGTGAAAGTGTGAGTCCTAACCACTGGACCACAAGGGAATTTCCTCCTGAAAGTTTTAGAAGGTAGCCCAGCAAAAAATTACTAGCTTTGCGTATGACTTCTGTGAATGGTCCTAAATGTTTCTCTAATGACACGACCCTTCTTTCACTGTTGCTAATGTCTCCCTTCATTATCCATAAATTGCATGCATGACTACTGGTGCTCCAGCAATCATCTTGTGAGAGCTAAGAGAGGTTGCAAATGGAAACCACAGGATAAGGATGCAAGAAGAGAAAGATGTGAGGAGCCTAGATCATCAAGGTCACTATGGAACGACAATATGATGCTAGTGCATAACTTTGTTATGAAGGAGAGGGAAAAAGTCTTATTTCTTTGAAATTATTGTTATTTTGTGTCATTGTTATTAACAGTCAAAGAAATTTCATCACAGATACAAAGTATATAATGCAAATCAGTCTTTCTATAATAATTTTCATTTTGTGAAAAGACTTTCTTCCTTATTTCAACTACATATAATAATTTCAATGAGAACTGCTATCTTTGTATAAAAGACTAGCCTTCCTTTCCATTAATGATTGATTCAAAGTTGGCACCTGCACTAAGCTGTGCAAACATATTTCTCCCACCTCAACTGTTGATTGGTTTGAAATGACCACGTGTCCTTATTTGCACCTACTGATGTGTTTCAGGATGTTTGAATTTAGCACTGAAGCAGACAAACAACAACAATAAAACTTCTAACAGCTTCTGGGTGGTGATATAATCAAAAAGAAAGCTGGGGTTCTCTTAGCAGCCCTTATTTCCTACCTAACAGAGGAGTTGGCCAGATAAAATGGAGACAACCTGCAAAGGAATACATTTTAAGAGATAGAAAAAGAGAGTAGAGTTCTGGTCATTTTCAACTCCTTGGTTCCAAGTTGTCCTCGGAGCTGATCTACCCTTTTCTTTATCCCTGAGATATAGGGTACAATTCATTCTACCTTTTATCTAAACTTCTTAGAATGGAAGTGCTTGTTATCTGAAACTAAAAAGTAACAATCAATTAGATTAATTTGGGTCATTCTTTTGTTTACATAGAATACAAACATATACTTATCTAGTTCTCTGTATAACTTGAGTTATGTCAGTAACTTGAGTTGAGCAAAAAGTAGTACATTCACATTAGCTGTTGCCAGAGAGCCTCATTCTTTCAGAAGTTTAAAATTTTATTCATTCCTATTCACATTCTGGAGTCAATATTTCAGCCCAAGTCTTATAGTTTGCCTTGAATTTTTCATTCTTTTTGGAAGCCCTAATTTTTGTGGTTTACTTTTTTTTTCTCCTCCACTTTTGTTTGCTTCCTGATAACATATTTGCTTGATTCAGCTTAAAGGAAGGAAATGGCTAGTCATCATTCTGTATCTATTTATCTAATTAACAATTTATAGGCATTGACAAAAGAATCCATACTAGACAAGGGATTATACATGTACCTGAGATATAATAGTGTCAGACTTTATTTTGGGGGGCTCCAAAATCACTGCAGATGGTGACTGCAGCCATGAAAATAAAAGATGCTTACTCCTTGGAAGGAAAGTTATGACCAACCTAAATAGCATATTGAAAAGCAGAGACATTACTTTGCCAACAAAGGTCCGTCTAGTCAAGGCTATGGTTTTCCCAGTGGTCATGTATGGATGTGAGTTGGTCTGTACAGAAAGCTGAGCACCGAAGAATTGATGCTTTTGAACTGTGATGTTGGAGAAGACTTTTGAGAGTCCCTTGGACTGCAAGGAGATCCAACCAGTCCATCTTAAACGTGATCAGTCCTGGGTGTTCATTGGAGGGACTGATGCTGAAGCTGAACTCCAATATTTTGGCCACCTCATGCGAAAAGTTGCCTCATTGGAAAAGACTCTGATGCTGGGAGGAATTGGGGGCAGGAGGAGAAGGGGACGACAGAGGATGAGATGGCTGGATGGCATCACTGACTCGATGGACGTGAGTCTGAGTGAATTCCAGGGCTTGGTGATGGACAAGGAAGCCTGGCGTGCTGCAATTCATGGGATTGCAAAGAGTTGGTCAGGACTGAGTGACTAAACTGAACTGAACTCAAGATATAATAACATATTACCTTCTTTCAATGAGATTAAAGACTAAAAAATACATAAAGATAAATGCAAAGAAATAAAGATGATAGAAATATTTACAATAAACCCACGTGAGGCTAGTGATAAAAAAAAAAAAAAACCCACTTGCCAATACAGGTGACATAAGAGTTCAGTCCCTAGGTCAGGAAGGAGGGCATGCAACCCACTCCAGTATTCTTGCCTGGAGAATCCCATGGACAGAGGGGCCTGGTAGGCTACAGTCCATGGGGTCACAAAGAATCAGAGATGACTGAATTGACTATGCCAGCAAGCACACACACACAGTGACTGCACTACAAACAAAGAGTGTAGTCAAATTTTCTTCATAATTGGAAGTTTTCAGTAAAGGATTCCAATGACTCAAAACAGAACAAAGTCTTGAATGGTAAGCATAGATAAGTTGGAATAGATTGTTGTCTTCTTGAAATTCTAAATAGATGTGGGTTTTTTCGTTTTTTTGTTTTTTAAATGGCAACCCACTCCAGTATTCTTGCCTGGAGAATCCCATGGATGGAGGAACCTGATGGGCTACAGTCCACAGGGTCACAAAGAATCGGACACGACTGAGTGACTTCACTTCACTTCAAGCTAGGAAAATGTTTGACAAGTTAAGAAATAGCATTGGGTAACTAGTGAGATCATAGAGGAAGTGATATGATTTGCTGAGAGTTTTGGTATTTCTCCACTGTTGTTCAGTTTCCCTGTTTTGTCCGACTCTTCGCGACCCTATGGACTGCAGAATGCCAGGCCTCCCTGTCCTTCATTTCTCCATTAGTGATGAATAACTGTTGAATGGTTTCAGCAAGGTTACTCTGATTGCAATTTAGCTTCATTAAATGTATATTCTGAAAACCTGAGTAAGAATGCAGCAGTAGGGATAAATGGAATAAATAAATTTGAGGGACCATAAGGATATAGACTTCCCAGATGGCTCTAGTGGTAGTGAAACTGCCTGCCGGTGCAGGAGATGTAAGTGATGCAGATTTGATCCCTGGGTCAGAAAGATCTCTGCAGGAGAGCACAGCAACCCACTCCAGAGCCCTGGAGAATCCCGTGGACGGAGGAGCCTGGTGGGCTACAGTCCATGGTGTCACAAAAGAGCTGGACACAACTGAAGCAACTTAGCAGCAACAGCAAGGATAAAGAATTTCTAACAGTAAATTAGTAGAAATGTATATAGTAGATTAGAATGGCCACAAGTTCCCCACTTTCACTGAGACATATTCTTGAATCCTGGGCTGTTTCATGTTACTTGTGTGACTGGAAGAAGGCATTAGAAGTGACACTGTGCCTTTTTTCAAATACAGGCTTCAAGATATGGGTAACTTCCATTGCTTCAGGCCTGGAACACCCTCTATGGAAATGCTAAATCATCGTCAAATGTAAATTTCTGATACACAATTCCACCTAAGCCTGGCTTTGAAATCATTCACTCTGGGGTACCAATCAGGTGAATGAAGCCATCCCACATCCCCTAGACAGCTCATTTCACAGCTGAATAATAACTTAGTCTTTGCTGTATGAACAGATGTCTTAGTCCATTGGGCTGCTATAACAATAATATCATAAACTAGGTGAGTGATAATCAGCAAACTTATATTTCTCATGGCTCTGGAGGCTGAAAGTCCAAGATAAAAGCATTAGTATATCGGTGTCCGGCTGAGAGCTCACTTCCAGCCAGTCATATTTCTGCTATAACCTCACACGATCAAAGGGGCGAAGGGGCTTTCCAGGCTCTCTTTATCACGTTTAAGAGTGCTCTGACTTCATGATTTAGCCACCTCCAAAAGGCCCCACTTCCTAATGCCTTCCCGTTGGCCATGAAGTTTTAACCTATGGATTTACAAGGACACAAATATTTATCCTACAGCAGCAATAAAAAGTTTTACATTCCTGAATTATCACATGTTCAGTTGAGATATACAATAGAATATTTACTGTTTTAAACTGATAACATTTTGGGGTGATTGTTATGCAATAATGGGTAACTAAAACACTATGTGAGATAAAACAGAAAGAGGGGTTAAGAAAATTTTCATATTTCTGACTCGGTCTGTTGTCTAATTTCGATATGCTGTTTTTAGGTGTAAAATTGTTGGGGTTATCAAAAACAGTATTGAAATTGTAGAAGGAATTAAGTGGTATGCCAGGGGGTAACACATAAACATGATCAGATTTATAAGGTCAAGTAGAGAAGAATGATAAGGGTTGGTGGGACCAAATAAAGAAGAGAGTGTTTTTGTTTTTGTTTTCTTTTTTTTGTTCACTTTTTCAATAATTATATTTATTTATTTACTATTCTAGCTGCGGTGTACAGGCTTCTTGCTGTGCAGCACATGGGCTCAATAGCTGAGACTTCCAGGCTCTGGAGCATAGCCTAAATAGTCATGACAGCATGTAGGATCTTCTCAGATCAGGGATAGAACCTATGTCTCCTGCACTGGCAGGCAGATTCTTTACCACTACGTCACCAAGGAAGCTCAGAAGAGAGTGTTTTTTAAAAAGTTAATGGCAGGAATTGGAGATTAGGTGGGTGAGATGGTGATGGAAGGTTTTCCTTGAAATTGGGAGTGATCAACAGAGGGAATAAGTTAAGTCAGTTGTGATGTAGACTACAAACAGTTGAGTACATTTGACAGTTAGACGACCAAAGTCATTGCGTGCAACGCATCTCTTCCTACAGCACCCAGTCTACGTTTTACTCCTTTGTACTGCTCAATCCTACTTAAATTCGAATTTTATTTCATGTGTCCATGGCCCACTCTGCTAACTGTGAAAGAACCAGACCCCATGAAGGTCTTGGAGCTCCTGGGAGCACAAAATTCAGCAACATTTCCTGGACTAAGTCTCAGAGCAGAATCACTGAGATACCAAAGCTGTATCCTGATTTGGTTACAATCATATTCAGGACAAATGAAAGCTATTCCATCTCAGCTTCCCTCCAAAGGGTCCAAGTATGTACAGTTTCCTTGGGTATCACCTCTCCCAGAATGCCAGGCATGGGAGCCATTTCTCCTCATAGCATATTCTGCTAATTCTACTTCTCTTTCTCCTTCCTCCCCTCTAGCTATGTAGGTGTACTGGCCTCATGAATAAGGTTTATATCTTTAAAATATATGAGGCATAGCCTGCCCACAGTAACATATGCACATATATATCTATTAGGTGTGTATATGTATATGTTTATAATAATATTGTTTCCATAATATTTGTCAGAATTGTCTAAGGGTAAGTTGCTTATATAATAAGTTGCTGCTTAT
>SJYQ01002244.1:0-17762 GCA_006410935.1 Redunca redunca
CTTTCTCGGTAAAGCAATGTCTGTTATTTAATATGCTGTCTAGGTTTGTCATAGCTTTCCTTCCAAGGAGCAAGCTTCTTTTAATTTCATGACTGCAGTCACCGTCCACAGTGATTTTGGAAACCAAGATAAGAAAATCTGTTACTGCTTTCACTTTCTCCCCTTCTATTTGCCCTGAGGTGATGGGACCGTATGCCATGATCTTCGTTTTTTGAATGTTGAGTTTTAAGCCAGCTTTTTCACTCTCCTCAAGAGGCTCTCTAGTTCCTCTTCACTTTCTGCCATAAGGGTGATGTTATCTGCATAACTGAAGTTATTGATATTTCTCGTGGCAATCTTGATTCCAGCTTGTGCTTTATCCAGTCCAGTGTTTCTCATGATGTACTCTGAATAGAAGTTAAATAATCAGGGTGACAATACACAGCCTTGACGTACTCCTTTCCCAATTTTGAACCAATCTGTTGTTCCATGCTTCTTGTCTTGCATACAGGCATATACAATATACAGCAAACTAAATTTCAGATGGATCAGATTTAAACATTAAAAAAGCAAAACCATGAAACTACTAGAAGAAACCATGGTAGAGTTAAAATATAATGTTAGAGGAGGAAAGAACTGTTAAGGTATGACTTAGACCTGAGAAGCCAGAAAAGAAAAGAAGATAAGAGATAAGAGACTAGCTTTTGCATTAAACAATGCAAACAAAATAGGGAGAAAAATNAATAACTCAATAGAAAAATGGGCAAATCTATGAATACAGCTTATATGAAAGAAATACAAATGACTTCTAAATAAGAAAAATTAAAATGACAGTGAGCTACCTTTCTCCACTTACCAGTTTGGCAGCAGTAGAAAATTGCCAGCATACCGCGTTGGCTTTCTCTTGCATGGCCGATGGGATTTGGGGCTGGCACAATTTCTATGCAGGTACCCTGGTGACATTTCTCAAAATTGCCAATTCATATACCTTTTGCCCAAGCAATTCCGCATCTAGGCTTTCATTTTACACATACATTTGCATATGTGTGAAATGAGAAAGGAATACTAGACATTAAAGAGACATGAAGAAAATGAAGACACTAGGTACTCATATGGAACCATCTCCAGCATATATGGTTAACTTTAAAAAGGAAGGCAAAGGAGAGTGTGGCTAGTGTGCTGCATTGGTGTAAAACAAGAATATGTATGTATGTGTGCACATGTACATTCATAGAATATTGATGGATAACTGTTGAAGCTGGATGATGGGTACATGCCATACTATTTGCTGTTTTGTGTATGTCTGAAAACTTCTATAATAAAAGTAAAAAATATATACCTAGAATAATGGAATAAAATGAATATCTCTAGAAGGATACACAAGAAACTAATAACACTGGTTGCCTCCACAGGCACTGGAACATAGGAACTGTGTTTGATGGAGTAACAGATACAAAAAACAGGTGGTTAAACACATTGAATTTATCTTTCTCATGTATTGAGATGTTTGGAAGTGGGAAGTTGCTAGCTTTTATTAGTTGCTGAAGGATACCAAGAGAGGTTTTTATTACTTTTTTGGCATTTTCATTACTGTGCCAAGATTGCAGCTGAAGCTCCGGCCATCAAACATGTGTTCCAGGTTGGGAGAAAGAGACCAATATGTCTTATGAGCACAAACAGAAAGATACTAAGCCATATCCTTTATCATGTCCAAATAGGGTTTTCCCCAAGAAATGCAAAAATAAATGAATATTGACAGGGTTATGGATTGTAGTGGGGATGTAACCTGGTCTGGAGGAAAGAGAATAAACAAGATTCAAGGACCTAAGGTCCCTGAGCGGAGAAGGCAATGGCACCCCACTCCAGTACTCTTGCCTGGAAAATCTCATGGATGGAGGAGCCTGGTGGGCTGCAGTCCACGGGGTCGCTAAGAGTTGGACACGACTGAGTGACTTCACTTTCACTTTTTACTTTCATGCATTGGATAAGGAAATGGCAACCCACTCCAGTATTCTTGCCTGGAGAATCCCAGGGACGGGGGAGCCTGGCGGGCTGCCATCTATGGGGTCGCACAGAGTCGGACACGACTGAAGCGACTTAGCAGCAGCAAGGTCCCTGAGATACTGTGTGGGGCAGAGCTGCCCCATCAGTCTGGACTCCTTAGCTCAGACTTCGGTGAACAAAGAAAAATCTTCGCTCTTCCGTAAACCACCACATTATTGCTGGTCTCTTTGTTGAAGTTGTCTAGAGCTGCCCTACATGACAGCATCCGTCCTGGGTGATGGGGCAAGGCTGCCCATGCAGCATTAGTTTCCAAACCCCTGCAAGGGACATGAATGTGCACTAAGGACCAGGAAAAAAAGTGGTAGTTGCTCAGTCATGTCAGATTCTTTGAGACCCCACGGACTGTAGCCCACCAGGCTCCTCTGTCCATGGAATTCTCCAGGCAAGAATTTTGTAGTGGGTTGCCATTTCCTTCTGCAGGGGATCTTCCAGACCCAGGGATTGAAGCCAGGTCTCCCACGTTGCAGGCAGATTCTTTACCATTTAACTGTGCTATATCCATGCTGTGCAATGCTCAGCTGTTGTTAAAACCGTTCCCAGAGATGCTTAGTTATATGAAGAGAGCAAGTTGCAGAATAATCATATAGTATGAGAAACTCTCCCATACATCATNTCATATAGTATGAGAAACTCTCCCATACATATATATGTACCTTTATGCATGCAGATGTGCAGAAAATGTCAGGAATAATACTTTAGGGCCTAGAGAGGGGCTAAAGGTATGTCTGTTTTATCCCTACTTAATATTTTAAAATGAGATTATATCCATCTTTTGACTGTGTCATTAAAATTAAATTTAACAGAATGTTAAGCAGAGAATGNAGAATGTTTGTACATTAAAAAATTATGGTAAAACAGAATAATAATGTCATCCAGTGGTTTGGTATACCAGTACAACATTCATTGCATTGAGTAAAAGAACTTTAAGAATGAAATTTAGTATTCAGTTGTTTGATTCCGTTTAGGTCATAAATGTTTTCAGAAAAAGTCCTACGGGGAATTTTCATTTTGTAAAATTTTCCAGAAGGAAAATCTCCAAAGTTGTGTACAACTGGGTTTGATAAATCATCTCTGATTCTGAAATAATAAAGAATGTGAATGTATGAAATAAAGAATCAAGTTTTGGAGAAAAACGAGACTCTCAAGAGAAACCAGACTTTAAAAAAATGCTTAAACTGCTAAAGAAAATTTAAAGGAAATCTTGTCACATGAAGTGCTATAGAGGCCGAAGGTTCTCAGTGACTAGAGACAATGGGTTTTTGAGATTTGACCAAACTGTTAATCCTAAATACAAATTTCCTTTTGGAGAACATGCTACTGAAGTCTTTCTTCTCAAATTCTTACAAAGCATTAGAGGTCATGCTGAGGCCAGCATAAAGCAGGCAAATGTGCAGAACAGGAACCAAATGGATCAGTCACAGGCAACTGAGAAGCATGGTTCCTGAAAGTCAGAGGATGAAAGTGGATCACAAAATTGTAATAATAGTTACACTTGGAGAAAATTTCAGAATGACTGAATCTCAGAAGTTCATTCCCTGACAGTGAGATATGGGGTTTGGCCTTGGCCATCTTCTGTGTCCTTCTGTCAGGCTTGGTGTTGTGAGACTTTTTGAGATTCAAGGTCAAGAGTCCCCATCCCACACAATTCAGTGTATCCCATTCAGCTTTCCTGAGTGCAGGTGGCTCCTGGTCTGTGTTGGGAGGGTGGAGGCTTCTGAGTCAAGGCCAAGGCTGCCTGCGTTCCCATCCCCCAGGCCCTGCCACTCACCCACCATTTCCCACTGGACTTTGAAGTGGCTGTTCTGGAACATTCAGAGGCCTGGGGAAGCCAAGCCTGAGCAGGTTTTGTGGCCCCTGACATGGCTGGGTCTGGACCTCACCCTCCTGGCCTCACCCCTACCCAGCTCGCCAGGGTCCTCCCCACCACCCCCACCCCTTTTGGAGAGTTCTGGGCTATACCTCCCTGTGTCTCCCAGTCTGTAAAATCAGCCCCCAGCTCGGAAGGTGGGTGTGGACCCAGGGATGGGGAATGAGGGTCGCCCTGTGCCTCAGCCCCTCAGGACTGGTCTGGCAGCCAATGTCAGCCTCCTGCCCCCACCTGCACGTGCCACAGAATCCTCTGAGTGCACCAGTCCCCCAGCTCCACAGAGATGCCCACCAGCTCTTTGTCCACCTCCTGGAGCTGCTCCACCAGGTTGAGCAGTGTCATGGGCACCGCCATGGACTCTCAGGCTAGGCTGAGCCAGGGTGGTCTTTGGGATGTAAAATCAACAGGACCAGAGGATGGAGGGAGGGGGATTCGTTTGCTAATCTTATACACAGTGTTTGGCTCTGGAGTTTTTTTTTTTTTTTTTTAAGTGAAGTGTAACCAGATTCCATTAAACTGCCCAAATCCCAGGAGCCCAGCTTGGTGAACACAGGTCCCACTTGTGGTGACATTTTGGTTATACGTCTGGCTTTCTCTGGTGTTCTGCCCCTGGGGGCAGGAATTGCATCATCTCTTTTGGAGCTTGGCAAACAGAAGGTGCTCAATAAGTGCTTGTTGAATGAAGCTCAGAAAAGGGGTGAGGGGTGAGGGAGTACAGGGTTTTTCTCCACTGTCCTGTCTGAAAACTTTGGGGGCCGTTTTTTTATATTTTAAAATATCCGAATTAAAGCAATAATATGTGCTCAGTGGTTACAAGGTCAAACAGCTCACAAATGGGTAAATCAAACCCACAAATGCACAAACCCAAGCAAAGCCCAAGTCCCTTCACATCCATTAATGGTGGGCAGGGCACTCTTCCCCATGTGCGTCTCTCCTTTCTCCATCACCAGTGTGATGGCTTCTGTCCAGTCCTGCTAGGCCACTTCAGACTCATATCAATGATGCCCTTCAATGTGAGGCTAGTGGCAGCCCAGCTGTCTCTTTTGAATGAAATGCATTTTTAGCATAGAGCTCTGATCATGACCTGGGCCAGCAGGGCTGGTACCCAGCAGATGGTCAGCCTCTCTTGGAAGAACTGGGGAGGGTGGATCTTGAAACAGCTCTGGAAGCATCAGGCTAGTGGGCTAGGAGACTCTTGGGACTAGTCTGCATTTTAGCAGAAGCACTCCCTTTCTACTTACATACTTGCTATGGACTGAAGGTCTGTCTCCTCCAAGCACTCCCTTTCTACTTACACACTTGCTATTGACTGAAGGTCTGTGTCTCCTCCAAATTCATACACTGAAATCCTAACCCTCAATGAGATGGGTTCAATAGGCGGGACCTTTAAAGGGCTTCTAGGCCAGGAAGGTGGAGTTCTCATGAATGGAATTAGTGACCTTATAAAAGAGAGCCCAGAAAGCTCCCCCACTGTTTCCAACAGGGGAGGACACAGCCACATACGCATGAGGAAGCAGGTCCTCACTGGATACTAGCTCTGCCGGCCATGATTTGGACTTCCCATGCTCCAGAACTGTGAGCAATCAACGTCTGTTGAGAAGCCACCTAAAGTTCATGGTATTTTTATTATAGCAGCCTGAATGGACTAAGACAATGCCAGCAGCCCCTCTCAGGTGGTATGTGAGCTGGGCAGAAGTGGACTGAGACAAGAGGGCCATGGGTGGGAGCCTCCTTAGCAATGAGGGAGGCTCAGATGCTGGCCCATGAGGTAGGGGTCTGGGGTCAGTGAACTCTCAGGTAAGACTTCTGGGAGGACTCAGAGGAGGGTGTTGTTGAGAGAAGCTCTAGGGCTCCGGAAGGCGGAGGCACTAAGAGAGGAGCAGAGATGAACACTCTCCACCTCCTACTGGAGGCCCACAAGACACCAAGATAAAAGCCCCAGCCTGTCCCCTCTCCCTGGACCCATTCTTAACAAGTGGACCTGTGGCCTTGACTTTTGCACAAGGCAGCTTGCCCGAACAGGGCTTGTACATGTTTGAAGTTAAAAAGGTGAAATACTTGATGGCAAGCACATCATGATACCAGCAAAGCAAAAGAGTGGTTCAAGCAGAGATGGCTAGGCTCTCGGTTGGGTGAGGCAGTATCACACCACCTGCCTGGAAGTTGCATTTGGGTAGAGTAATTGACAGGACCTGGGGGAAAGAAGACATAGGCCTTGCCTGTGCACCTCCAGGGAGACCAGGTTGGTAGGTGGAGTCAGCTCCTTTCCAAAATGCAGCTCTCTCCTATTGGGGCACATTGTGGCCCGGAAGGGGCCAACCCACGCACTTCCTGGAGCCCATTTTTCACTTGGCCTTCCAGAATGGGGCAGCTGACTCCAAGGCCGAGCTCTGTTTGCATTTCAGACGGTCAGGGAACCAGCAGCCTGTCCTTGTCACCTGCCTTTTCTGAGGCAACGGACACTACAGAGGGGGCCAGCCACTGAGCACCAAGAAGACTGACCTCCCTGCTCCTGTTCCTATGCAGGCCACAGAGGCTGGACAATTCTTAAGTCTCAGAAGCCCCTTCTGTCACCTCACTTCTGATTCCTAGTGGGAGAAGCTAAGTGGAAATCTTGTCTTCCGCTTCCACCTGGAATTTAGACCTAGGGGAGAGCCTCAGCTGTGGTGAACGGAGGCACCTACTGTATGACAGGCCCCTTCTGCCAAGGGACAGCTCGAACTTCCAGGAAGACCAACTCTCTGTCTCCAGGGATCCCCCCTTCCCCTCTAGGCATCCAGCAGGCAGTTGCAGGGCATGGGGGGAGGCAAGACAGGGGATGGAAGTCCAGAATGTGGAGAACAAATGGAAGAACTGATAAACCAAGCTTTGACGAAATAAGTCAAGGACAACCGATGCCATTTAACATATATTTATTGAAATCTACTCGATGCAAGGCACTGTGCTAGATCTGGAAGGGGAATCAGACAAGAAGGGCCACCCCTGTCTTCTAAGAGCTCACAATCTAACAGGTTGGGGAGGGCGGGGAGAGCAAAGCGCTAGTGCAAGGCTGATTATAGTAACTGCCGTAAAACAGACAAGTTAAGGAGACTGGGGAGGAATGAGAAAAGAGAGCCAACAACCAAAACATGAACTGGGGCAGGGCATAACTGTTCTCAGATCTGCAAGTAACACTGAAGGCCATGTTTGTTTAAAGAGACCATTTCTACTTTAGTAACACTGAAGGCCATGTTTGTTTAAAGAGACCATTTCTACTTTAGAAAATAACCACCCGAACAGATGCAATGAGAACTATACTTTGTAAGTATACTAGTTATCCAGAAGTTATCAGTTTCCCAATATGACAGTTGGGAAGTAGCTGGAAGTAACTAGACACTTCCAAAATCAAGAATAGGGTGAGCAGTGACTTAACTCATTTCCTGGGACAAACATGGGGTCAGGAAAGGAACAATGCCCAGACAGAAAAATCACTGGTCAAACTCACTGAGACTGGGAGGCATAGATTTGTATCCATGTTAGCAATCAGAATACCACATTGAAAAGAGATGTTTAGAGCAGTCAGGTGGGGCTTGGTCTGGGGACAAGGGCTGGGTAGGACACGAGGAAAGCCAACCATGTGATTCTTCTCAGAAAGTGGACAAATGGGGAAATGCAATTGCTTTTGACAGACTGTAAGAGCAGAGGCCTACTCAAGCTGGCTCAGGTCAAGGGAGTCTACAGCAGGGACACAAGTGGACCAGGGCAGTCACCAGAGATCCCGGAAGGGAACTGCCAGGCTCCCTTGCAGTGCTGGGGTCAAGGCCTCTCTGAGGGTGCCCAGCAGGAGTCCATAGATCTTCAAGCTGGTGCTGCCCACCAGGTCAACTCCCCTAAATCCCAGGTGGCTCCCTCTTCCTTCCAGCACAAGCTAGAAACTTCTCTGTTTTCTTATTTACACTTCACAGAGAACCCTAAAGATCTGGTCCATGTCTCCAGCTCTGTCGACCAGTTACTGCCCGTGAGTCAAGTGTTCAGTTCTGGTTGAATGAACATGATCTTGACAAGGTGGGGGTCACATAGCAGACAACAGGGCACAGCCCCGGGCATGCGCAATGCAACCCCAGGCAACAGAGATGCCCACCAGGACAGGGTGGGGCTCATTTTGGAAACTGGAGAGTGGGTATGACACAACTAATCCACACAGTTCATCCTATTAAGCAACAGAAGTGGTAAACAGTTACTTTCTTCTGAAAATTTCAGCAAGTATTCAAAACTTTAATAAAAGTGATGGAAGTTTTTTTTCAGAATATAAGAAAAGGACCCATTTTGAAGGACGGCTGGCATTCTACATAACCAACCTGCTCTCCATTTGCCTTGCAAAAGGAATACGTGTGATTAGAAAGAAAAATGAAATGAGGTAGATACATAAATGCATAGACAAGCACACACGACAGCAAGTCTGATCACATTTTGCATCTGATGTAGCAGTAGACCTAGAGAGTCCAAGGAAATCCACCCCCTCCCCCAGGGACCCGAGGCAAACACTGAACTCGGTGCGACTACAGGACACACGTTAAAGCCACAGATAGAGCATGGACTTCACCCTCAAACACAGTGACAGAAAAGATGTGTTCACTCTGGCGGACGGTCTGTTTGAGAGAAAATCATAGAACTGAGAATGGAACAAAGGAAAGGAGGGCATGAAAAGGTGCCAAGTTGCTGGGTCCTGGCTGGGGACAAGTGGAGTGGTGTCAACGATGCTAAGTTCTGAGTTAATACTGCATCTAGATCCTTCCTAAAACCCAGGCAACACATGGCAGGCTACTTCCAGGTTGCAATGCCAGACTTGCCCCCATGGATGCCAACATTCGTTACCAAATGACAGTTGCAGCAAATACATCATAAACAGCTGGAAAAGAGAAAACTGATGAGACAGGAAGTAGTGATTTCAGACAGATTTACACCTACTGCAAGAACTGAGGCCCCCTAGCAGAAAGAATTGCTATGTAACAAGAGCTGTCAGCTTCTCTCCAGCCCGGGGGTCAGGATGGAGATGTCGCAGAGAGCCACTGGTGTGACCTGGGGGGGGGGGCATTCCAGAGTACCTCTGGCTAAGGTTACAAGGGTCACTGTGGGACCCTGCTTCCCAGCCCCAGTGGGCCTGTCAGAAGGGTGCCCTTCCTTGGCAGGCTCTAAAACTCCCCCTCTACCCCAGGCACAGCTGCTGAGAAGTCACGCTACAGGGGCCAGGTTCTTGGCTAGCCCTTGTTGCTGTTCCTCCTGGGGGAGGCTGCTGAAAGTGAGAGCTCAGTTCCAGGATGACCAATTTCTACGCCACACGGGCTGTCGTCAGAAGGGCATCATTGCCCTCTGAACCGTTGTTTTAACTGCCCTTCTTGGGCAAGGCTGTGGTAAGTCACAGCCCAGGCCTGGTGTGGCCATCAGAGGGGCAGGGTTGTCTCCAAGCCTTTGTTCTGTCACCCCCTCACAGATGTGGATGCAGGAGGTGACATCAGAACACACAGGTGAATTTCCTCCTAGTCACCAAAAGTGGAAGCCACCAAACTGCTGACCTCTTTCTAGTTCCAGAATCACTCTCTAGGAAGAGGATACCATCCACGTGACAGCCATCAGTCAGTTGAGTCTTCGTGTTTGAGATGTCTGTTGGGTGGATCTGCTGCTCAGGCACTGAGTCCACGCTGAGCCATGGCCAAGGCTCCCAGGAGTTGGAAGGTTGGCCAGCTGCTGCCAAGACCAAGTTTGGACTGTCCCATTGATCCTGACCCATAAGTGAGGTCCCGCCCCACTGCTGAAGGCCAGGGCTATGCTGAGGAACAGTCAAGAGTGTTCTGGCCAATACAAGATGGAAATTCCTCTTGAGTGCCTGGGTGACCAGGTTAGATAGTCAAGTACTGCCCACAGATGTGCAGAGTCTTCATCTTGGATGAGGAGTGAGCCTGCATCTCTGGCCCATTTCCATCCAGCCTGCCCACCTGGACATCCACCTTCTGGTGGGGCAGGACTTTCAACTTTTCATTTGTAATTCAATATCTAGAAGAAAATGTCATCTTCTCTAACTACTGAAGCAATGGAAGTCACGTTTTAACTGACAACAATGAATGCTTGGATATGTAAAAATCAAAAGCTTGCACAACAAAAATGTAATAAAACTGCTCAAAGAGCAAAGCAATAAAACTGGCAAAGAGAGCATCACAATTGATATAGAAAGAACTGCTGTATAAAGTCAATATATTCAAAGGTAACTTGATAACTGGTCAAAGGAGATGCACATACGATCTGCATGCGAGCAAACGGAAACAGTATTTTAAGCCATCATGTGAGAGAAAGAAAGATGAGACTAGGAGTCAGGAGCCCTGGGTCCAATTCCCAGTTTAGATACCAGCGAGTCACAGAACAACAGCAATAACCTTGGAGGTGATGGCAGATGACTTCACTGAGTGTGTACCTCTGTGCCAGGTGAGGCATCACGGTCCTTGCTATAACCTTAGGAGGTAGTCCTGTGATCATCCTCGTTTTACAGAGGTGGAAATGGAGGAATGGAGAAGTACCATCTAGGCCCCATATCAAGAGAGGCTATTGTTCCCCAAAAGGAGGCATCACCTTATGCTTAAGTCCTTGGGATGTCATTGTTATCATGTTGATCTTCTCTTAAATACTTGATTTTGAATAGTCCTGCTTGAGGATGAGACCCATTAGCCTGAAATAAACTCCAGTCGATGCTAGTTTTGGATATGCATGGAAGTCACCAGGTTGAATTGGTTTAAGAAAAAAGGACACAAAAGAAATGTAATTCAGATTCAGTGCTTCTTCTTAAGAGTATGAGCTCACGATGACAAGTTTTTAATGCTTTAAAAAAGCCTTTTAAAGGTCATTTAAAAAAAGGAACACCTTAAGTGGGTGCATTGTAGAGCTATAGGACAAATTAAAAAAGGACAACCATCATTTTAATGTTACATGAACAGGTACTTATGGCTTGTGGGAGGTGATTTCTAGTGAGAGCCTTGTGCAGGGATTGTCACAGTGCTACGTGGCACACAGCTCATATAGATGGAAGCCACTGGATGGGCTTTGAAAATGATGACTCCAAAGGGGCTCTGAGGTTGGTGAAGACAGTGTGGTTAGAAATGCATAGGAAGAATTAGAATAAAATGATCTCATGGAGCAGAGTCAGGCAAAAAAGGAATACTTTCTAAATTAATATATTATTATATATAACATGTGATTTATAATAGGTGTGCATAACTAAATTAATAAATTAAATATTATAAGACATTTGATTATTCTATTTACAACCCTAAAAATTTATAAATTCAAGTAGGCCAAAAACTTTGGGGTGATCGCTCTGTTAGGGAAAGTCAGGATTCACAAATCTACAGACGCTGTCATTGAATAGCTCTGGGTCTCCCTTTCCCTGAAGGGGGAGCTTGGAGGAAAACAAGCATCTCCATCCAGCTCCACCTCCCACATCCAGATTTCTCTTCTCTCATTCTCTGATTCAAGGCCTGTGGGTTTAAATACCTTGAAGGTACTCGAGGCCAAACCAGCCAAAATCAATCAAAATGGTGAAAGCTACTCTCAATAGGCAAAATGGGAAACACAGATACTTTATAAATTGCTGGTGGTAGTATAAATTGATTTCTGAAGAGAAAATATATAAGCATTACAAAACTGTTCATCTCCTTTGACTCTGCCCTCCCCCTCTAGGGACCTGGCCCCGGCAGGAATCCGCTGCCAGCCGTGGGGCTGCGAGCCTTGCCTACTCATGGTGGGTTGGCTGATGCTTCTGCAGTGCCGACCGCCTTTTGAACACGCGGCCACACTCGCTGCACTCGCAGCGTCTTGCTCCACTGTGGGTCCTCCGATGGCGACTCAGGCCGGAGCTCCGGCGGAAAGCCTTCCCGCATTTGTCGCATTCATAGGGTTTCAGTCCGCTGTGGATGCGCCGGTGTTTGATCAGGTCAGAAGGCCCCCGGAAGGCCTTGCCGCAGTCGCCGCAGGCATAGGGCCGCTCCCCGGTGTGTATGCGCTGGTGCTCTAGGAGGCTGGAGCTCTGCCTGAAGGCCTTGCCGCACTGGCTGCACTCATATGGCTTCTCGCCAGTGTGGATCCGCCGATGCTTGGTCAGCTCCGAGCTCCTCCGGAAGAGCTTGCCACAGTGGGGGCAGACGTAGGGCTTCGCTCCACTGTGGATGCGCTGATGCTCGGCCAGGCCATTGACTCCTCGGAAGGACTTGCCGCAGTCGTCGCAGTCGAAGGGCAGGTGGCCGGTGTGTATCCGCTGGTGCTTGAGAAGTTCCTGGCGATCCAGGAAATCCCTGCTACACGTCTTACAGGCGAAGGGCTTCTCCAAAGTGTGCAGCTTCTGATGGCGGAAGAGGTGGGTATTGACCTTGAAGGAGCGGCCGCATTCCTCACAGTCAAAGGGCTTCTCTCGGCTGTGGACGCGCAGATGCTGACTGAGGCCCGCGTTCTTCTTGAACCTTTTCCCGCATTCTTCACACTCGAAGGGTTTCACCTCCTTTTCCATTTGCTCCCTCTTCTCCACAGCCCCGTTGAGGACCCAGCTGGGGCCCGGCTGGGGCTCTGCAGCCACATGGCTCTTCCTGTGCTCATTTAACTCAGCCACCCCGTGAAAGACCTGCCTGCAATCCCCGCACTCCCAGCCCTTCTTCTCACTGTGAATTCGCTGGTGCTGCACCAGCAGGACCTTAAGCCGAAAGGTATCCCCACACTCTTTACATGCAAAGTGATGCTCTACAGGCAGATTCTGGGGGCTTCCTCCCTTCCCCCCTGAGTCCCCGTTCTGTTTGACCTCAGGGCTAGGCTCACTGGCCCTCGGGGAGCTTGTGGAAGCCATCTCCTGTGACTGTGCATTTTCATCCATCATTGGCTGTTGGGTTGCCCAGATGCTTTCTGAAATGAAAACCACAAGACACTGCAGTCTCAAGAGGAGGAAGGAACAATCACAGCAAAACGAGTGAGTGTCAACCATCACTTTGCTCCTAAGACAGCTGCTGACCACTTGGCAGGAGGTCACCAATCAGAAATAAGGATAGTAGACATAAAGGGCATAAGGGCCTGGTTGCTGGAAGCTCCCTCTCAAGGTGACTGAGGATCAAGCAACACCTCAAACATGTGGCTTCCACCCCAAAGGTTCAGCTGAGCCTCCCCCATGATGCCCTGACATTTCTTCAAATTTCTTTTTTACTCACCTGAATGTTTAGCTCAATCCACGTTAGGGGATGGCTCTGACTTGCTCCAGGTGAGAGACCAAGGTGAGGGTCAAAACAGGAACTCCTTCTCGTGGAAAAAGAAACAGGCAGTAGCAGCAGCCAGAGATGACATCAGGTTGGGGCCTTTGAAGCGGAAGCTTTCAATCCTCAAAGGCTGGAGTGGCTGTTCCCTTAGGCAAGTCATCCATTAATATCAAATGCCTTTCCTAATGGTCAGCTCCTTCCAGGGGCTGGATGAAGCAAGCTCTGGGTCTATTCACATAGAGCACCAGGTCGTCTTCCTGAGGGGTGGATCCTCCCTTTCCCCTGTCCACTCTCCTTAAGGTCTGCACACTGAACTTGGGGTCCTTCCATAACTATCAAAGCTGACCCCTTGCAGTCTCTCCTCCTAAGAAGCCTCCCCACCTCACACACGCAGCCCCTCGTGGTGCAAAGGAGCTTGCCATGTCAGCCTCTCTCAACAGTAAACTACAATTAAGTTCCCATACAATTTACATAATTTGTGGGTTAAAAAAGTATTTCATTATGGTGGTCAGTTTGTTCTAACTTCTTTCTAAGCCGTTATGAGTTGGGAGGGACACCTGCTACTTTTGTATTTCCTTACAGCCCATTCCCAGGGAGCATAAGCTGGAAGTTGGGCTTGTGTGGGACTATGTCAGGTGCTCCCTTATCCCACTCCCAGCTCCATAAGACCATGAAGCTGGTGGCAAATCTTGTGGAAGGGCTGGGGTCATACTTACC
This sequence comes from Redunca redunca, assembly GCA_006410935.1. Lineage (NCBI taxonomy): Eukaryota > Metazoa > Chordata > Mammalia > Artiodactyla > Bovidae > Redunca > Redunca redunca. Next base: position 13,885 of record SJYQ01002244.1, read on the forward strand.
AACAGATATCACGTTTCTTCAATATGCTGAGGTCCTCTGCTCAGGGTCCAGCCTCAGTCACTCCCTTTGATGAGGTATTGTGCCATGTTACCAAAGGTCACCAAATCCTGAAAGAATTCCCAGGAACAATCTGTCTTTCCATCCATTCTACAATGAGGCAAAGGCAATGCCAGTAACCCCAGGGATGAGAGGTGAGAGTCTAGAGTGAGTATACATGCAAACATGGAAATCTAAGTATAAGCCTCAAGAAGTCCTAGAAAGCGAACCTGACCATGTGCCAGGAGACCTGGGCTGTGGCCCTGGCTCCCACTGTCTTCCCAAGGGACGTTAGCTCAATCACTTTCCTGTACTGAAACTCAGCTTCCCAGTCGGGATGATGGAAATTATAAACCCAGCAGGTATCAATTCCTTGGCAGACTCCGGGGAGAGAAGCAGAAAGAGGGAGGAAAGATAGCAGCTGGGGTTCAGGCCCTGTGTGTTATGCTGGGGCAAGAGGCAGAGACCAATACTAGAATCAGGAAGCAGTGACAGATTCCCCAGCTAGGCTGAGGGAGGCACAGCTCATCTGAGCCTCAAGCCCTCCAAGGGGGCACTGCCAGGACTTGGTTTCCCAGGAATGGTAAGGACTTGGACAGGACTTGACTTCTTGGGTAAGGGCCAGACCCTGGGGATCAGGGGGAGCTAATGAAAGTGGAAAGAGCTGCGAGCGACAGCAGCCCTGACTCTGGGTCCCGTGGGATGAGACTGGTGATTTCCTTTTCACTTGTTTTAAATCTTCTTGAGTCTTCTCTTGCACAGAGGTTGACTGACAAACTAGAACATGGACATACCTAAGAAAACATATCCCAAACAGTGGGGAAACTGGGCTGGCAGAGAACTGATACAGGCAGCCCAGAGAGAATCCAGACAAGACAAATGAATGTTAGCCCAGGCACAGAGAGGAGACAAACTCAGACTGAAAGCCAGTGGCAGGAATACTGGCTCTCCGAGACAGGTAGGCCATAAGCCTCATAGCAGTAGGCCTTGGAGAGTTTCATGCTCACATTGCACAGGAAGGCAGTGTTCCCCAAAAGAACATCAGAAGAAATAACTGGGAAGTGAGAGATCTTTTTCAACTTTGAAGGGGCAACAAAAAAACAGACTGGGCTACTAAAGGGAAGGGAACAGGAGCAAGGGCTTCTTGACTAGCAGTAAGGCCCTCAAAAGTCCATACTCCACCACACCGAAACAATTCATCAGGTGACAGCTTGCAGAGAACGTTTCTGTGATATATTTGACAAAATGAAAAGTTAAGCAATAGCTGGAAAAAGACACCTCAAAAAAAAAAAAGATCTTCAAAGACTAAGTCCCTAAATAAAAGATCTGAACCACATGTGCAAGTTGCCTTTTTCTTTCAGATCCCACCACAGGTATGTCTACATCACAGACCACCCACTTCAGTGAGTTCACAGAAACAGGAACCCAGTTTCTGTTCTGCTATCAAGTCAATTTGGTTCATAGTTAAATGAAAAGAAAGCATTTTTACACTAGCTCAAGGACTACAGAACCCAGGTACTCCAGAAATAGTTTTTCATAAAATTAGATGTTATATTAAAAGGGATGGACAGAGACTTCCACTTTTGGCCATGATGGAATAACAAGGAACAGATTTAATGTCTTATCATAAATAAATACAAAACTGGACAAAACAGATGTGAATCAACAGTTTTAAGTACTGGACAGCAGGCAGCACAGGATGATGATCTTTGAGAGAAGAGAAACAAATAATATAAGCTTTATCAGTGTCCCAGATATCTTCTGGAGGCAATTTCCAGATTTAGATTACAGGGAAAGGGGGACCAAAGAGAGCTTGGTGGCTTTATTATCAACACAGACCAGCATTCAGGGAAGCTGAGGCAAAGCAGAGTTCCAGAAACGAGGGAGCTATGCAGAAAAAAGAGCTCAAAAAAATCTGCACAAGATTCCCCTTGAGTCTTTCTTGACCACCAAGCCATGCATGCATACAATTAAACTCACAAAGACTAGGAAAACAATGACCAGGAAGTTGTAAATTGAATAATTGCTAAGACACACAAAGGTAGGGAGATTTTTAGGGTCCAGCCAACCAGAGTATAGAGTTCTCAGTGATCATCTGGGGTATTCAGTAGAGAATCAGAGAGGCCATGCTTTAGTAGTAGGACTGATTTATCCCTGGAGCCAGAGTGACCCTGGATCTGCTCTAGAAAAACATAAAAATAGGGCTTGAAGGGATGAAACTATTCCACAAGCAACTGCCTCCAAAAACAAAGTCTAACTTTTCACAGTGAAACAATAAAATTCAGACATTCAACAACATAATCTCTACAATGTTCAACATCCAATAAATAAGTAAATGCCAAGAAGCAGGGAAAAAATGTGACTCATGGAAAGGAAAATAGAAACACCCAGAAATGATTGCTGACAGACAAGGAAAACAGCTAGTTTAACAATGTATAACTATTTAAAGAAAAACAGGAACATAATGAAAGAAATGGATGATAAAAACAAAAACTGAATGGGACTTACTGAGGTGAAAATTGTAACATTTAAAATAAAAATTTCACTGGATGTGCTTAAGAGCAGATTAGACACAGCCTTCTCCCCCCTGCCTCAAAAGATTAGAAAATCTGAAGACCTAGCAATAAAAATTATTCCAAATGAAGATCAGAAAGAAAAAATATTTAACAGTGTTTCACGGACTTGGGGATAGCAAAAAGTGGTCTAACACACATATAATTGGAATCTGACAAGAAGAGGAAAAGCAGGGGGTGATAAAACTATAATTGAAGAAATAATAGTTAAAATTTTATTATTTTCTAAATTGGATAAAACCTAGATCCAAGAAGCCCAACCATACTAAACACACAAAAAACAAAACCAGAAAAAACCCCACACATGTACACTAAGACACATTATAATCATATTGCTAAAAACTAGTGATAAAGAAAAAATCTTAAAGTAGCCAGAGAATAAAAGATGTTGTATACAAAGGAGCAAAGATAATAACTGCTGACGTCTTATCAGAAAATGTGCAAGCCAGAAAACAACTTCAGGACATTTTTAAAGTGCTAAAGGGGAAAAAAAAACATGTCAACCAAGAATTTGATATTTAGGGAAAGTATCCTTCAAAAATGAAGGCAAAAACCAAACTTTTTTAGACAAAAGTTGAAAGAATCTGTCACCAGCAGATCCACACAGTAAGACATATTTAAGAAAATTCTTCAGGTGAAGGGAAATGGTACCAGATGGAAACTTGGATCACAAAGGAATGAGGAACACCAGGAATGTAAATATGTGCTGAAATACAGAACCCTTTCACATCTTTAAGAGAAAGCTGAACATTTAGAGAAAAAAATAGTAAGGTAGTATGGGGTTTATAGGGCTTCCCTGGTGGCTCAGTCATAAACAATCCACCTGCTAAAGCAGGAGACACAGGTTTGATCCTTGGGTTGGGAGGATCCCTGGGTTGGGAGGATTCCCCTGGGGAAGGAAATGGCAATCCACCCCAGTATTCTTGCCTGGGAAATCCCATGGACAGAGGAGCCTGGTGGGCTACAATCTATGGGGTTGCAAAACAGTTGGACACAACTTAGCAACTAAACAAAACCAACAATTGGGGTTTATAACATATATAGAAATAAAATGTAAGACTGTGCTTTAGGAAGCCCTCCAAGCCTCTGATGCATGGCAGTAGTGGAGATAAAATACAATTCTAAAAAAATAATTCAAGTAGCTTAAAAAAACAAATGAAAAAGAACAGTTAGGGCAAGCAGAAACAAATAGCAAGAGGCAAATGTAAACACAACCATATGGATAGTTAAGTTAAATATAAATGGACTAAATACACCAATTAATTTGCA
>SJYQ01002244.1:17911-31472 GCA_006410935.1 Redunca redunca
GAATTTTTACAGTATCTATAAAGATAAATTTCAGCTCTGAGGTTTTATAAAAAATCATCCTGTAATAATGGTTAATGAATGGTTCTTTAAAAAAAAAAAGGAGAAAGGATGGAAAACAATACAGTATAGCCAACATGAAGAGTGTCAGTAATCCCAATGTCATAAAAACAAGAGGGAGACCTTCCTGAAGAATCCTAGAACTCAGAGCAGGAAGAAAACTGGAGAGCTCAAGCGTAAAATCAACAGGTTGTAAGGGACAAGAAAAAAACATAGGACAAAAGATAAATAAGTAAATGAAAAGGAAAAAAAAAATCAACAGGTGGCCAATACAGCATGATACACAGCAGATTACAAAAATTTGAATCCTCCATCAAAGAAGATTATAGACAGACAGTAACTGTTTATTAAAAAAAATCACAGATTGTAGAGGAAGGGGAAAGAACAGTATATATTTGTGTTTTAAGGAAAAAAGGGAATAAACAGAGTGACTCACAGCTAAAGAGCACATCGAGACTGCAATGTGCACCACCCTGGGGTAGAGTCCAGGTCTAGAAAGGTCTTCAGCTTTCTGTTTCTGTCATGAATGTTTAGTAACCAAGCTGCATTTCTTTAGTAACTGGAAAGGAACAACAATTTTAAAAGATTTCAGTAGACTTTGGATAAGAAAGATCCTCAGCATGTGAGAAGACAGGGCTGAGGCCAAGAAGACAAGAGGGAATAGTCCTTGAAGCTGGGCAATGTCCTGAGGTGCCCACACAGGCAAGCCACAACAGAGCAGGGCTGGCAGGAATGCGTGGGCAGTCCCAGAAAGCTTAAAGACAGGTCCATGGGATTGTGAATTCCTGGGATCATCTCTCCAAGCTATAAGCAATATGACAGCTGTGAGGGAAGGCTTCCTTTGGCCCCAAAGTCCACAGAAACTCTACTTCCATCTTTAAGTGACTCCCCAGTGTGTGAGGGAAGCCCTAGGTGCCCAGCAGCCAAGCCTTCTGTAACCCACTGTCCCCTGGGCAGGGCTTCCTTCTTCTTGGCATACATTTGATATTTGGTTTGACCTTGGCTTCCAATACAAAATGAACTGGTCATCGATTATTTACATAGTTCATTCTAAAAAATTCACTTCTGATTGACATTGAGGTTTTGTTGCCAAATGGAATGAAGAGGAGAACATCTCACCTTCACCTTCTGAGCAAGATGGTCTGTTACAAGCCTTGCCTCACTACCCTCAGGCCAGAGACCTAAGGCTTTAACCCACTCCAAGGCCCTGGCTGAGCTCACCAGACCCATATGTCTCAGTCAGTCCTTCCAGACACTCAGCTTTCATCCCGTCCTAAATATACCAAGGCAATAATCCCAAGAGCCTCTGAATCTGCCTCAGGTGGCTCCTTCGAAGAATTCAGGCCTCACTCAAGTGCCATCTCCTCCAAATGTCTTCATTCTCCAGCTCCATCACATACTTATAACACTTTTCACTACCTAAAACTTACCCTCTGAAATTGCTTGTTTTTACCTGATTCTCCCTGGGGAAAATGTCACCTCTCACAGGATAGGGCCCTTCTCTTTCTTGGCCACCCCTGAATCCCCAGCATTCAGGGGGCAGTAGCTCTTAGCACTCAGTGGACATGTGACACCCTGTGAGGGAGGGGTAAGTTACATAACTTTCATTAACAGAGCACCTACTGTGCATTTGGCACTGTGCTTCTCCCTTCACAGGCTTCCCTAGTGGTGCACTGGAAAAGAATGTGCCTGTCAATGCACGAGACACAGGTTCAGTCCCTGGGTTGGGAAGATTCTCCTGGAGGAGGAAAGGGCAACCCACTCCAGTATTCTTGCCTGGAGAATCCCATGGACAGAGGAGCCTGGCAGGCTACAGTCCATGGGGTCACAAAGAATTGGACATGACTGAAGTGACTGAGCGCGTAGATACTTTTCCTTTAAATGTGCAAAGAGTCGGACACAACTGAGTGACTGCCTCCATTTTACCGAGAAGGAAGAAACGGATCTGAGGGGTGAACTAAATTGCCTAAGGTCTAGCTCCCAAGATTTGAGGCATTTTGAGCCACACCAGAGAAGAGAGAGAAGTAATATGCCACAAAGTAATACCCAACACTGGGCCTTATCGAAAGGCCAGGCTACTGTGTCATCAAAGCTTAATGGTATGTATGGGTTTAGGGGACTTGCTTTCAGTCCCATGCACAACAGATACACTCGTCATTCTTTCATTCACGGTTTTTCCAAGCCACCCATGCTTAATTGAACAGGTCCTCCTGAAAAGTTCCCATTTAATTGAGCAGATCCTACCAAAGTGTATTCACTTAATTGGCATGAAGTCTTGGAGACACAACCCCCAAGTGAATTGTTAATTATCTTCTCCAGTGTAGCAACAGGACTGGCCCTTCCTGTACCAGGCTCGCCCAGGGGACTTAACCCAACTGCACTTCAGATCACCACCCACAGTGACAAGAGACTATGGACACATTGCGACTGTGATAGACAGAGGCCATTTCAAAGGTGTCCATAAAAATGGGAGGGGAAAATGAGCCCTGATTTCACAAAAGGAAGCTAAACTCTGCATAATGAATCGGGTATATTGGGGAAAACCTTTACGAGACACAAAGGAAGATCATTTAAAAATGATCCACTGCAGTTAAAAATAAAATCATCATCAATCCTGAAAACAATCTGGTAATTCAGAAGCTATGTCACCCAACCACTCCACTTTAAAATGGTGGAACTTATCCGGAAAAGAAGCTGGACTCCATGACAAAAGTGACACATACAGGTGTCTACTGCCTTCCAAAGGTGAACCTTGTGAAATCAAGGTCAAATCAATTCCAGGTACAATATGAAAACCATTGTCGTGTACTTGATGAATACACAGGGAGATCCTGACCTTGAACATGAGGCACTTTCACTCACCGTGGACAAGCATACCTAAATCTTGTATGTGCACTCCTTTGCCCAACCAGGAAAGAGAAGTCGGTAGAAAGACTGTGGGAAAACAAATCTTGGCCTCTTAATATAAACAATATTATCTTTCTTCTTTAAGCAGGATCTTAGTGTAGTCTAACGACTCTATGCTCCCAGAGAATAAAGACTCTATCAGGTTGACTGTGGATTCCACCCTGGAACTAGCCAAGTGCCACAGACTCTGCAGCTGCTTCACAGACACATTTCTGAAACATCATGCTTCCTAAAACCTGAGAGTTCATGTCAGTGAATAAAGGTTCCTGATATGTGCTTTAGACGGCAATGTAAATTTTAACCAACTTATTTAAATCCAATTTTCTGTATCCAATCAGAAACACTGAAAACCAAAACAATCATTTCACCCTGATTTGAAAGAACAGAAATTAATAGCTGAATTTAATGGAGCCAAAAGCCAACACTTGTTCACAAAAGCAGGGAATACTTCAGTGTCTTCTGGTCACTCGGGACCCCTACTATGGGTGTCTGGTTACTAGGAAAGGTCACTTCTGAGCCTAAGAGATCAGCAGTAGACTGATTTCATGGCACAAGTAGCCAGGCTACCTCCTCAGCAGGTGCCAGCCTTCCCTGGGCAATGGGCACAGGGGAGAGGGAGCAAAGCCACACAAACTAGAACTGGCAGCTTCCAGAAACTTCGAAGGGGTGCCAGAAGCACCTGGTCTCCTTGGAACATCTAGATAAGGACTGAAGCAGAATGTCCCCAGACCCTAGAAGATAACAGGTGGCTCACGGTGTTCAATTCAGTTCTGGGCCACACCAAAAATGCTCTGGAGGGAATCTTTATAGATCACACGAGAGACTGCACTTTCTATCATCTAATTCAGATAGGTGCCTTCAGCTCCCTCTCTCATCACTAACCCTAACCCTAAATCATCCTATTAATCACTTGGATTCCCAATTCTCCTTATTGGATATCTGTTCTCCCTTGAGTTGTGCTCTCAGATCAATAGAACTATATCTGGACAAAGATGGTCCAACAGCACTGGCATATATAAAAATATAAGTGCTTCCAGAACCAAAATAATACTTCTCACCACCTTGCATCCCCATGGGGTTTTCTAACAGCATGGCCAGCTTTAAGGCCAGCAGACCCGGTCTATAAACATCCAGACTTAGCCAAAAGAGACATACAGAGATGGCATCATGTCTCAGAACAATTCTGAGTGATTGCTCAGGCAGGTAAAGTCCTACCTGTTGGACTAAAATAATTTGGGAAGACAGAACTTGGGCACACCTTCCAGGAACATGTCTTTTTGGGTCACAAGTGTTCAAAGGACAGGCTGTGAGACTGAATACACTGTTGAGACACCAATCTATCCAAGTCAGGCAATTCTGGGATGCCAAGGGCCTGAGCTCTCAACTTGTCTGGCCAGGATGTGGCCACAACACCCATTTGGGCTCACTCTGTACTGTGCACATGCACTGCTACTAGAAATGAATCCTAAAGGGCCAACAGAGAGGGTGTCTCACCAGGAAAGTCTGTTTCTCTTGGGATGTTTGTGTCTGTGTGTGCCTTTTTCTGTGTGCGTGGGTGGGAGGCATCTGTCTCTGTCTTCCCCAGTTTTCTTCTCTTACTCTGTCTGGGCACCTGCCCCTCTCTGTTTACGTTTCCATTTTCTTTGCCTTCTATAAAAAGCCAGAAGGTAGACCAGAAGGGGATTTTGTAGTGTTTGTTGTACTTAATTGAGGGAAGGTTTATGTTCCCATTTCCCCAAGAAGATGCATGCTATCTTACTGAAAATGAAAATAAATTGTATGTATAGCTTCATTTAAGTTACACTGTCCTGGATACGAATGATTCTAAATGGGAATGGGGGATGCTGTGCAAATACCAAGGGGCCCTGGGCCAGTTGCGGAGCCCAGGCAAATTAGGGCCAGAGCTAGACGGGTGCATTAGACCCCTGGCTTGGGGTGTGCTAACGACTCAAGGGGCAGAGTAGCAGGTGTAGGTGGGGATGAGAAATCTGCATTTTCAACCAGCACTCAGGAGACTGGGATGCAGAGTTGTGCCTTGTTAACACTGGGCCCATCTAGAATCTGGAGGCTTCCTCACCTCCAGCGCTCAGCAGACAGGTTTCTGGCCCGTGAGCCTCTTGAATGGGATGCCACTCTCTGTTGACTGTCAGATTTCTGGGCAGGGAATTCACACTTTCTAGTGATTTTCCAGGAGAAGGCAATGGCACTCCACTCCAGTACTCTTTCCTAGAAAATTCCATGGATGCAGGAGCCTGGTAGGCTGCAGACCATGGGGTCGCTAAGAGTCAGAAACAACTGAGCGACTTCACTTTCACTTTTCACTTTCATGCATTGGAGAAGGAAATGGCAACCCACTCCAGTGTTCTTGCGTGGAGAATCCCAGGGATGGGGGAGCCTGGTGGGTTGCCGTCTATGGGGTCGCAGAGTCAGACACGACTGAAGTGACTTAGCAGCAGCAGCAGGAGCAGCAGTGATTTGCTAAGGGGTCTCTGACCCAAAGAAGGCTGAAAATCAATGTTCAACAGAATTCTAAATGCAGATCCTAAGACATTTTGAGAGAATGGATTGGATTGTGCCAGGTACTGTGCAAGCTGCTTCGATTTAAAGGCCCAGAGGGGGAGAGAGGATGGGGGATGGAGTGAGGCAGCATTAGTACCTAGAGGGGGTGCTATTCTAGCAAGCCCATCTGAAATCCTTTGGTAAAAGAAAAATGTCAAGTCTGAGGTTGAAGAGGAAATATTTCACTGACCAAGGAGTCTAGAGGGGGCTGATGGCCCCCAGCTGGGACAACGCTGGTTGGAGGGTGTCAATTGGAACAGGGTGGGACCTCTGAGAACAGGGCCAGTGGCGGGGGTGTGTGTGTGTGGTGGTGGTGAAAGGTACCACGGGCTTTCTGCCACAGGCGACTGTGTTGTGGGGGAGGATGAAAAAAGACATGTAATTAATCAACCAAATATAGACTAGTTCAGTTCAGTCGCTCAGTCGTGTCCGACTCTTTGCAACCCCATGAATCGCAGCACGCCAGGCCTCCCTGTCCATCAACAACTCCCGGAGTTCACTCAAACTCACGTCCATCGAGTCGGTGATGCCATCCAGCCATCTCATCCTCTGTCGTCTCCTTTTCCTCCTGCCCCCAATCCCTCCCAGCATCAGGCAGCAAAGGAGTTTGGTGGTGGGCACTGGAGAGGGACACGTAGCCCGAGAAGGGCGACAGAAAAACCTCTGTTCAGATCCAGGGCCTTGGGCTCGTTTTTCACCCAGCAAGGGCTGCCCCTCCCCCTCCCTCACAGCCCTTGGGCTCTAGGCTACCCCCTCACCCTCCCTGCCAAGCCGAGGCTCGACCCCTTCCTAAAAAGAAAAGAGGGACTCCGCCTGCAGGAACCGTCCCCAGTACAGCAGGAACTGTCCCCAGTACAGCGTCTCTGGCTGCTGTTCAGCCCCTCCCCCAGATGGGGGGAAAGCCCTTTAACACACACTCCCCCACACAACGCCCTCTTCCAGTAGGCCTTCTCCGCGCTTGGGGCGGGAGATCTCCCTCTTTTCATAGTGGCCGGTTCCCATCCCCTAGTGTCACCACCCCCAAAGCAGTGTAGGCCTCGGCACGTCCAGCGATTCCCGCCCCTAAGCATCGCCCCCTGCCCGCCGCCGGAAGGCCTTCGGCCTCCCCATACCCTCCATCTCGGACCCGTGCCCCTCTCCAGCTGGCCCCAGGGCAGAGCAGCTTCCCCCGGGAACACAAACGCTCCTCCCCAACAAGGCTTGGCCGCCTTCTGCCCTCCCTCCCCCGCACACTTTCTGGAACACCCACCCCAGTCTGCACACTCTCCTGGGCCACCCCCTGCACATCCTCCCGCGGCCCAAATGATCACCCGGGCCCCGCACATTCATCCGCGGTCCCCAGCACATCCTCTTGCGGCCCGCACGCTCATCCTGGCCTCGCGCACCCTCCCGGGCCCCGCGCACATCCTCTTATGGCCCGCACGCTCACCCTAGCCTGGCGGCGGCCGACGCGCGGCCCTTGGCGGAGCAGCGCTGGCGAGGCCCAGGCCTCGCGTGGCAGGAAGCACCACGGAGCAGCTAGCGCACTGCTGAGCCCAGCAGCCCAGCGGCGCGTTTCCGGAGCTGCGGGCGCCGCCGTGGGTAGTGGGAGGGCGAGGCCCCGCCCCGACTCCTGCCCCGCCCGACCCGCCGGTCCCGATTGGCCCAGAGAGGGGGCGGGACGGGAAGGGGGCGTGGCTAAGCCCGGGTTTGGGGCGGGTCAGGCCAGACCCCGGGAGAGCAGCGAGCGCAGGCCCGAAGCTTCGGTGGAGGAAGGAGGTGTGGAATGAGAGTACTAACGAGTGAATGAATGAGTGAACTAGCGAATGTACTGACAAGCCTACGAAGGAGGGAACGAAGAAATGGACAGGGCCCCTCCCTTTTGGGCGCCTTTAGAACGGGAATATGGGTGGGGGGGATGAGAAGGGAGGGCGAGGCAGAGCAAAGCCAGCCTTCACTCGAGGGATCGAAGTGCCTCACTCATTCATGCAAGGCTTTGTGAGCCCTAGCAGTGCCAGATACTGAGAATGCAACTGTGAGCAAAACCAGGCTATGTCCTTGCTATCAGAGGGGCGTGCATTCGGCTCCCAAGGGCTCCTGTGAATGTGTGTGTGTTTGAGTGTGTGTGTGTGTACGTGCGTGCTCACGTGCTTGAGTAAAGATGGAATGGAAACACATTTGAGTAAATTTCAAAATAGCAGGTCATACTATGAAAAGAACAGGAATCTTGGATCAAGGGTGCTGCAAATATTGACAGCTGCTTCCAGAAGAATATCTGCCAGTCAACAAAGATCTAAGAAGCTGCAGTGCTCTGCAGTGTTCTAAGCCCATCCATGCTTTCTTGAAGATTCCTGTTTCATAAAGGTCATATAACAATAATAAACAAGGGTCAACAAACAATGCATAAGAATAAGAACTGTGAAGAACATCATTTAGTGTGGTGTTTGGGAGTGGTGGGAGGGAAACTTCAGTGAGGCTATGGTTGATATGAGACTTGAATTACAAGAAGAACTCAGTGTGAAGGTTGTTGATAGGAAGAGCATCAAAAGGAACAGCAAGTGCAAATTCCCTATGATAGGAACCAATCAGGCATATTCTAGTATCAAAAGAAAAATGTTGGAGTAAGCCAAGGGAAAAAGAGCCACACTGAAAGGATGAAGCTGGGCACTGAAACTGAGTTTGAAGGACACAGTGTAACTTTTCATTTTTTATTAATATACATTTATTTTATTAGTGATAAAGATTATAACCAATTTCTTAAATATTCTTGTAGCAATTTTATTAACTACATGCTGCCTTTCTTATTTACCTTCCACATTTTATTATGAAAGCTTTGCAACATACAGATCAATTGAAAGATGTGTACCCATGTACCAACCACCAATATTGTACAATTAGCATTATGCCATGCTTGCTTGATTGCATGGTCATCCTTATATTATCAATCCATTTCAAAGTAAGTTGCAGACATACAAGCACATTTCACACCTTAACACTCCAGCCTGCATAGCATTACCTAGAGCTGCATAGCATTACCTAGCATACCTGTTTACTGCATAGCATTACCTCAGTTCAGTCACTCAGTCATGTCCGACTCTTTGAGACCCCATGAACCACAGCATACCAGGCCTCCCTGTCCATCATCAACTGCCGGAGTCTACCCAAACCCATGTCCATTGAGTCAGTGATGCCATCCAACCATCTCATCCTCTGTTGTCCCCTTCTCCTCCTGCCCTCAAACTTTCCCAGCATCAAGGTCTTTTCAAATGAGTCAGCTTTACGCATCAGGTGGCCAAAGTACTGGAGTTTCAGCTCCAACATAGGATGGACTGGTTGGATCTCCTTGCAGTCCAAGGGACTCTCAAGAGTCTTCTCCAACATCACAGTTCAAAAGCATCAATTCTTTGGCGCTCAGCTTTCTTTATAGTCCAACTCTCACATCCATACATGACTACTGGAAAAACCATAGCCTTGACTAGACTGACCTTTGTTGACAAAGTGATGTCTCTGCTTTTTTTTTTTTTTAAATTTTTTGAAATTTTTATTTTAACTTTAGTTTACTTTACATTACTGTATTGGTTTTGCCAAACATTGACATGAATTCACCACGAGTGTCCAAGCATTCCCAAAGATGAATCCCTTCCCACCTCCCATCCCATACCATCTCTCTGGGTCCTCTCCTTGCACCAGTCCCAAGCATCCTGCATCCTGCATCGGATATCGACTGGCGATTCGTTTCTTACTTGATAGTATACATGTTTCAATGCCATTCTCCCATCTCATCCCACCCTCTCCCTCTCTCTCTCCCCCAGAGTCCAACAGTTCACTCTATAGATCTGAGTCTCTTTTGTTGTCTCGCATACAGGGTCATCATCCCCATCTTTCTAAATTCCATATATATGCGTTAGTATACTGTATTGGTGTTTTTCTTTCTGGCTTACTTCACTCTGTATAATCGGCTCCAGTTTCATCCACCTCATGAGAACTGATTCAAATGTATTCTTTTTAATGGCTGAGTAATACTCCATTGTGTATATGTACCACAGCTTTCTTATCCATTCATCTGCTGATGGACATCTAGGTTGTTTCCATGTTCTGGCTATTATAAACAGTGCTGCGATGAACATTGGGGTACATGTGTCTCTTTCTATTCTGGTTTCCTCGGTGTGAATGCCCAGCAGTGGGATTGCTGGGTCATAAGGCAGTTCTATTTGCAATTTTTTAAGGAATCTCCACACTGTTCTCCATAGTGGCTGTACTAGTTTGCATTCCCACCAACAATGTAAAAGGGTTCCCTTTTCTCCACACCCTCTCCAGCATTTATTGCTTGCAGACTTCTGGATCGCAGCCATTCTGACTGGTGAGAAGTGGTACCTCATTGTGGTTTTGATTTGCATTTCTCTGATAATGAGTTGTCTCTGCTTTTTAATATGCTGTCTAAGTTGGTCATAACTTTCCTTCCAAGGAGTGTCTTTTAATTTCATGACTGCAATCACCATCTGCAGTGATCTTGGAGCCTCTAAAAATAAATTCAGCCACTGTTTCTCTATCTATTTGACATGAAGTGATGGGACCAGATGCCATGATCTTAGTTTTCTGAATGTTGAGCTTTAAGTCAACTTTTTCACTCTCCTCTTTAACTTTCATCAAGAGGCCCTACCTAGCATTACCTAGCATACCTGTTTACTGTTATTTTCTGTTTTTTGGAGGTAAAATTTACATACAGTGAAATGCCCAAATTTTAAGTGCTCCATGTAGTGAGTTTTGACAAACATACTCTAAACTCTTGTCAGGATACTGAACATTATCAACATCCCAGAAATTTCCCTTGTGCCCATTCCCAGTCAGCGTGTGTGTGTCATCAGTTGCTAAGTCATGTCTGACTCTCTGGGATGCCAGGGACTGTAACCCACTAGGTTGCTTTGCCCATTGGATTTTCCAGGCAAGAATACTGGAGTGGGTTGCCATTTCTTCCTCCAGGGGATCTTCCCGACCCACTGATCAAATCCACATCTGTGTCTTCTGCATTGGCAGGCTGGTTGTTTACCACTGAGCCACCTGGGAAGCACTTCATTCACCGTCAGTTTCCACCACAATTCAACATAGGGGCAACTGGTGTTCTAAAGTTTTTCCATCTTAGATTACTTTCACCAGTTTGAGAACTTCATATAAATGGAATCACATGGTATGTACTATTTTGTGTCTGTCATGTTTGCCTCTTTGTGACCCCATGGACTGTAGCCCATGAGGCTCCTCTGTTCATGGAATTTTCCAGGCAAGAATACTGGAGTGGGTAGCCATTCCCTTCTCCAGGGGATCTTCCCAACCCAGGAACTGAACTCAGGTCTCTTGCATTGCAGGCAGATTCTTTACCGTCTGAGCCAACAGTGTCTAGTTTCCTTCATTCAGTATGATGATTTATTTATGTTGTTTAAAGTGTTGCTTCTTTCCTTTAATTACTGAGTAGTATTCCATCTCGTGAAATGCCAGCCTGAATGAATCAAAAGCTGGAATCACGACTGAGAAATATCAACAACCTCAGGTATGCAGATGATACCACTCTAATGGCAGAGAGTGGAGAGGAACCAAAGAGCCTCTTGATGATGGTGAAAGAGGAGAGTGAAAAAGCTGACTTGAAACTCATCATTCAAAAACCCAAGATAATGGCATCCAGTCCCATCACTTCATGGCAAATAAAAGGCAGAAAAGTGGCAACAGGGGCATATTTTATTTTCTTAGGCTCTAAAATCATTGTGGATGTTGACTGAAGTCATGAAATGAAAAGATGCTTGCTCCTTGGAAGGAAAGCTATGATAAACCTAGATGGCTTATTAAAAAGCAGAGATATCACTTTGCAGACAAAGGTCCACATAGTCGAAGCTATGGTTTTTCCAGTAGTCATGTACAGATATGAGAGTCAGACCATAAAGAAGGCTAAACACTGATGAATTGATGTCTTTGAGCTGTGGTGCCAGAGAAGACTCGTGAGAGTCTCTTGGCAGCAAGGAACACAAGCCAGTAAATCTTAAAGGAAATCAACCTTGAATATTTATTGGAAGGGCTGATGCTGAAGCTCCAATCCTTTGGCCACCTGATTCAAAGAGGTGATTCATTGGAAAAGACATTAATCCTGGGAACAACTGAGGGCAGAGGAGAAGGGGATGACAGGATGATATGGTTGGATTGCATCACCAACTCAGTGAACATGAATTTGAGCAAATTCCAGGAGATAGTGAAGTTCAGGGTAGCCTGGAGTGCTGCAGTCCATGGGGTCACTAAGAGACATGACTTAGTGACTGAACAACAGCAGTATCCCATTGTCTGAATATATTTGAGTTGATTTTTATTCATTCACCAGTTTATGATCTGAGCTGTTTCCATTTTGGAGTGTTATAAATAAAACTACCATGAACACTTGTGTACAGCCGTGTGTAGACATATGCTTTCATTTAGTTGGATAACTACCTAGAAAGGGAACTGTCACAAAAGAGAATTGTTTTATAAGAACCTGCCAGAATATTCTCTGAAGTGGTTGTACAATTTATGCTCCCACCAGATGTATATGAGAATTCCTTTTCAATCCTCCTCTGCATTTGGGATTGTCAGCCTTTATTTTTAGCCATTTAAGTGGGTATGAAGTGGTAATTCATTGTGATTTTAATTATCATCTCCTTGATGACTAATTATGTTGCATGTGATGTCTTTATGTGCTTACTGGCCACTTCTGTATCTTCCTTTGTAAAGTGTTGGTTCAATAATTTGCTCACATTTATGGGTAGTTTGTCTCTTTATTACTTATTTGTAGGTTTTTTTTTTTTTAAACAGCCCCTTTGAGGTATATTTGGCAAACAATAACCTGGAAATGTTCAAACTGCACTATCTGATAAGGTTTGACACACACACACACACACACACACACACACACACATATATATTCATGAAACCATCACTACAATCAAGGTAATAAAGACATCTATTACTCTCAAAGATTCCTCATGTCCTTTTGTAGTCCTTTTTGTCTTTTCCTTCTTGCTCCACTTGTCCTAAGCAACCACTGATCTGCTTTCTGTCACTGTAAGGTAGTTTGCATTTTCTAGAGTTTTACATAAATGGAATTGTATAATAAATGGTACCCATGTCCAAGGTAAGGAGCAGTGGCTGTGCTTTGCTGGAGCAGCCGTGAAGAGATACCCTGCATCCAAGATAAGAGAAACACACGTAAGACGGTAGGCACTGAGAGAGGGCATCAGAGGACAGACAGACTGAAACCACAATCAGACAGCTAGCCAATCCGATCACATGGACCAGAGCCTTGTCTAACTCAATGAAACTAAGCCATGCCATGTAGGGCCACCCAAGATGGATGGGTCATGGTGGAGAGGTCTGATAGAATGTGGTCCACTGGAGAAGGGAATGGCAAACCACTTCAGTGTTCTTGCCTTGAGAACCCCATGGACAGTATGAAAAGGCAAAAAGATAGGACACTGAAAGATGAACTCCCCAGGTCGGTAGGTGCCCAATATGCTACTGGAGATCAGTGGAGAAATAACTCCAGAAAGAATGAAGGGATGGAGCCAAAGCAAAAACAACACCCAGCTGTGGATGGGACTGGTGATAGAAACAAGGTTTGATGCGGTAAAGTGCAATATTGCATAGGAACCTGGAATGTTAGGTCCATGAATCAAGGCAAATTGGAAGTGGTCAAACAGGAGATGGCAAGAGTGAACGTCGACATTCTAGGAAATCAGCGAACTAAAATGGACTGGAATGGGTGAATTTAACTCAGATGAGCATTATATCTACTACTGTGAGCAGGAATCCCTTGGAAGAAATGGAGTAGCCATCATAGTCAACAAAAGAGTCTGAAATGCAGTACTTGGATGCAATCTCAAAAGTGACAGAATGATCTCTGTTCCTTTCCAAGGCAAACCATTCAATTTCACAGTAATCCAAGTCTATGCCCCAACCAGTAATGCTGAAGAAGCTGAAGTTGAATGGTTCTATGAAGACCTACAAGACCTTTTAGAACTAACACCCAAAAAAGATGTCCTTTTCATTA
>SJYQ01002244.1:45769-66050 GCA_006410935.1 Redunca redunca
CTGAGGAAGGTTTTCTTATCTCTTCTTGTTATTCCTTGGAACTCTGCACTCAAATGGGTAAATCTTTCCTTTTTTCCTTTGCTTTTCACTTCTCTTCTTTTCACAGCTATTTGTAAGGCCTCCCCATACAGCCATTTTGCCTTTTTCATTTCTTTTCAATGGGGATGATCTTGATCCCTGTCTCCTGTACAATGTCACAAACCTCCATTCATAGTTCATCAGGCACTCTATCTATCAGATCTAGTCCCTTAAGTCTATTTCTCACTTCCACTGTATAACCATAAGGGATTTGATTTAGGTCATACCTGAATGGTCTAGCGGTTTTCCCTACTTTCTTCAATTTAAGTCTGAATTTGGCAATAAGGAGTTCATGATCTGAACCACAGTCAGCTCCCAGTCTTGTTTTTGCTGACTGCATAGAACTTCTCCATCTTTGGTTGCAATGAATATAATCAGTCTGATTTCAGTGTTGACCATCTGGTGATGTCCATGTGTAGAGTCTTCTCTTGTGTTTTTGGAAGAGGGTGTTTGCTATGACCAGTGCTTTCTCTTGGCAAAACTCTGTTAGTCTTTGCCCTGCTTTATTCCATATTCCAAGGCCAAATTTGCCTGTTACTCCAGGTGTTTCTTGACTTCCTACTTTTGCATTCCAGTCCCCTATAATGAAAAGGACATCTTTTTTGGGTGTTAGTTCTAAAAGGTCTTGTAGGTCTTCATAGAACCATCCAAAAGTCTACAAACAGTAAATGCTGGAGAGGGTGCAGAGAAAAGGGAACACTCTTACACTGTTGGTGGGAATACAAACTAGTACAGCCACAATGGAGAACAGTGTGGAAATTACTTTAAAAATTGGAAATAGAAGTGCCATATGACCCAGCAATCCCACTGCTGGGCATACACTCCGAAGAAACCAGAATTGAAAGAGACACGTGTACCCCAATGTTCATCACAGCATGTTCACAATAGCTAGGACATGGAAGCAACCTAGATGGCCATTGGCAGACAAATGGATAAGAAAGCTGTGGTACATATACACAATTGAATTTTATTCAGCTATTAAAAAGAATGCATTTGAATCAGTTCCAATGAGGTGGATGAAACTGGAGCCTATTATACAGAGTGAAATAAGTCAGAAAGTAAAACACCAATACACGATAATAACACATATAGATGGAATTTAGAAATATGGTAACGATGACCCTGTATGCAAGACAGCAAAAGAGACACAGATGTAAAGAACAGACTTTTGGACTCTGTGGGAGAAGCAGAGGGTGGGATGATTTGATAGAATAGCATTGAAACATGTATATTACCATATGTAAAATAGATCGCCAGTCCAGGTTTGATGCATGAGACAGAGTGCTCAGGGCTGGTGCACTTGGATGAGCCAGAGGGATGGGATGGGGAGGGAGGTGGGAGGGGGTATCAGGGTGGGAACACATGTACACCCATGGCTGGTTTATGTCAATGTATGGCAAAAACCACTACAATATTGTAAAGTAATTAGCCTCCAATTAAAATAAATAAAAGATTTACAAAAAAAAACAAACAAAAAATGAGAAAGTTTAATATAGTACAATAGAAATGATCTATTTAACACAAAAGAAGGCATAATGAAGGAACAGTGGAATAAAAATGACATAAGATGTAGAGAATGGCTTTCCTTGTATCTCAGCTGGTAAAGAATCTGCTTGCAATGTTGGATACCTGGGTTCAACCCCTGGGTTGGGAAGATCCCCTGGAGAAGAAAAAGGCTATCTACTCCATTATTTTGGCCTGGAGAATCCCAAGGACTGTATAGTCCATGTGGTCACAGCGATTTGGACACGATTAAGCAACTTTCACTAAGACATAAAAGAAAGGCAGATATAATCCTGTGTTATCAGGAATTACATTAAATGTTGCTGTTCAGTTGCTACGTCGTGTCTGACTGAATGGATTAAAGATTAAAGTGGCTCAACATCCTTTGTTTTTAGGGAGACAAAAATTAAAACCACAGTGAGATAGCTCTCCAGGATGTCCAGAATAAAAAAGATGAAAAATAAATGTACTGTGAAGTATGCAACGAAGTTGGACCCTTCATACACTGCTGGTAGGAGCATAAAATGGTCAGCCATTTTGGAAAACAGTCTGGTAGTTCTTCAAAAAGTTAAACATAGAGTTTAATAGGACCCAGCAATTCCACTCCTAGGTACTTATGCAAGGGTACTTACAAAAATATATATTGACACAAATATATATGTCGACACACACATATATATATCGAAATATATATGAAATATATATATGACATATATATGAAAATATATGTTGACACAAAGACTTGCAGAAAGGCGTTCANTATGCACAAGAGATGAAACCTGAAAACAATCCAAATGTTCAGTAACTGATGAAAGGATAAATAAAATATAGTTTGTGCACACAACAGAATTTTATTCAACCAGAAAGAATTAAAAAAGTACCAATATACGCTACAAAATGGATGAACCTTGAAAACATTATGAAAGATGCCAGGTGGAATATGCAGCATATTGTTTGATTCCATTAATGTGAAATGTTCAGAACAAATAAATCTACAGAGCATGAAAGAGTAGTGGTTGGCAGGGCCTGGCAGGAATTGTAGGGGAATTGCCTAATGCTGATGAGGTCTTGTTTGCGGGGAGGAGAATATCCTGTAGCTGGACAGAGGGGAGGCTACACAACACTGGGAATGTGCTAAATGCCACTGAGGTGTCCACTTCAAAAGAGTGACATGCATAGAATGAGATTTAAAAACAGGTGATTTCTTTATGCTGGAGGTCACCACAGCTCCTGAGTCAGCATGCAGCGATGTAAACAGAAGTGGTTGTGAGCTGCATTGGTGGTCACCGCTTCTCCCTATTCACCCTACACATGTGCCAAAGAGCCCTTCCTTGTGTGCATCCTCTCATCACATCTGTGCAGGGCTTGGGGGCACCACCCAGGGCCAGTACTCGAGGTCACAGGGAAAAGGCCGCATGCAGCACCCCCAGTCCCCTCCACTAACAAAGACAAGAGCACAGTGAGGTCACTCTGGACTGCTTTCTCACCTAACCATTGCATGTTACCATATGACAGTAGCAGCTGGAGCAAACTCCCAGAAGTCCCCTGTTGCCTGGTCTTGTTCAGCCCTCCTGCTTTTGCCCTCCACCACCCCACTCTGAGGACCATTGTGCAAATGTTCTGGGCAATTTGGCAGGCATGTTTTCAGATGGAGAGTTGCCCTGGGGTTTAGATGGCACTGGAGAAAGGGCAGGATTGTCCAGTCACTCCATTCTCTCACCAGACCCCTGCCCTGGTGGACATGAACCAGAACATGTGTGTATCCATTTGTGTTTCTGCACCCCTGCTGTCTGATTGACAAGGAGTTGGCCCAGGGTTGAGTCCTGACTCCTCCCAGAGGGAGTTGCTCTGGGAATTGATGAAGAAGTAGCCTGGCCATGTGGGAAAGGGCCCCTGAGAGGCGTGGGAGGTGTGCATTTCTCTCCCTCCCCCTACCTTGGTTGTCTCTCTGCAAACCATGCCAGACCAATCCGTTGATTTAGAGGGGCCAGAGGGTGATTGATGGCTGACAGGCAGAGTGGCCCAAGTGGATTCTGGGAGGTCCTGGAAGGGGCATGCTCAGGAGCAGGTGGGGAAACAACTGAGCCACACACACTGGGGGTGCTTTTCTTTCCTTGTTTACCAGCAAGGGGCTTCATACTCAGTGCATTCCTTCTAAAAGATGGGGGCTGTTTGTTGCTGGCCTGTTTACTCACAGCTTGGGGTACCTGCTCTGTTTGGCAGGGCCAGCACCAGTGCTACCATCTGGGCACACAGAGAGAAAGGGTCAGTGCTGGAGGAAAGGCATCCTGATATACGTGGTGGTGGCAGGGACACAACTGCCCTTGTTGAGCACTAAGGGCTAGGCACCTCCTTAGGG
Source organism: Redunca redunca (assembly GCA_006410935.1). Taxonomy (NCBI): domain Eukaryota; kingdom Metazoa; phylum Chordata; class Mammalia; order Artiodactyla; family Bovidae; genus Redunca; species Redunca redunca. Next base: position 49,710 of record SJYQ01002244.1, read on the forward strand.
CTCTCAGGCATTGGTGTCCTATGTTCGAACAGCACAGAGCACGTGGGCCTGAGGGTGCTTGCCATGGGGTGTGTGTGCAGGCCCAAGGAAGATCAACTTTGATGACATGGGACTCAGTCTGGGGAAAATCCATGGGGACTCTCTGGACAAGAAGTGTTCTGAGCTTGGTCTTCAAGGCCCAACCAGGGTTAGAGGGTGGGACACTAGGGGAGAAAGTGTTGCTAGTCTGTCAGAGAGGAAATCCATGTGGGCCATGATGCACGTGTGCTGGGAGTTCCTGGCACACCAAAAGAGGCTGGAGAGGCAAACAGGGACTGGCAATGAAGTGTTACTTAATTGGAAGACAGCTCTTTTGATATCTGCTATGGAGGTGTGTTCTGTGAAAAATGCATAAGGTGATCTGCATCAGGAGGGAGGCAGCTAACTCCACTGTTTGCAAAAGGAACTGCTAAGATTACATGTCAAGACTGGCAACAAAGCAATTTGGAAGACCCCAGCCAGTCGACGCTCTCTGTGCAGCCTTGGAAGCTAGGCCAGGTCTGGACAGCTGTGCATAATAAAAGGGGACTATTTTAAGCTTCTAAATGTGTATCTGTGGGATAAAAGTGAAAGTCAGTCAGCTGTGTCTGACTCTTTGCAACCCCATGGACTATACAGTCCATGGAATTCTCCAGGCCAGAATACTGGAGTGGGTATCTGTTCCCTTCTCTAGGGGATCTTCCCAACACAAGAATCGAACCCAGGCTTCCCCCCTTGTAGGCGGATTCTTTACCAGCTGAGCCACAGTGAAAGTTCTATGTACCTATAGGGTACATGAGGCTGGATTAAGAAAGTGCAGCTCTTGCCCATGGGTGTGGTTTTCTTATCAGTGAAGCCTCATGCAGTGGTGAATGCTGGGCTCAGCCATCCTCAGTCTTTGGGCTCTCTTTGGTCAACTTCCAGCAGTTTTCCTGGCTCAAGTCACCACAACAATTTGGCAGTGTTTTCGCCCTTGTTTGTCTTTCTTTACAAGGTCTCCTTCCTTAAATTCACTGACCAAACTCATCTCATTCTTAGCAACGCTTGCCATCACTGCAAGCTGCATCTTAAAATGGCCAAGATTAGAAGGGTATAAAATTTCAGAACACTCCACTTTTCTTCTTTCTTTCCCTCTGTATCCCTCCTCCTATCCAAGAGTTTTGGCACAACAGTATTAGGATTGGTTCGAAAACTTGTAGGTCCAGATCATTTTCCCCACCTGCATCATCTAAGCAAGAATGGACTGACTTAAAAGAATGTGAACTGGCTCCCCGACCAGTGGGCACTTCTGGCCTCTGTGAGGTCCAACAAGAAACTCAAGAGCAGAAGACCCAGTTTCTTAAGTCACATTTCCAAGTACATGGTGACAGAGAGCAACAATACAATAAAGGAAGTTAAGGTTTTGGCCTGATAACCTCCTCAGCTCTTTCTTATCATAGACTGAAATATGGAATTAGCTTCTTTGATTTGAGCTCCATGATTTTGAGTCATACTTCTTTTCTGTATAATTTCTCTAACTTGTGCCATTGTCTATTGTGCTAGGTTGAACTGAATTCCCCTGAAGAATATGTTGGTATCATCCCTGGTGGCTCAATGGTAAAGAACCAACTTGCTAATACGGGAGATCTGGGTTTGACCTCTGGGTGGGGAAGATCCCCTGGAGGAGGCAATGGCAACCCACTCCAGTATTCTTGCCTGGGAAATCCCATAGACAGAGGAGCCTGGTGGGCTACAGTCCATGGGGTTACAAAGAGTTGGACATATCTGAGGGACTGACACACACACATATATTTTATTTATAAATGTACACCTTTCCCACATAAAAACATAAAAAGAAAAATTTAAAAGTTACATCATAGAAACAGTGCAAACATCTGATGTTTTTCATGGATTACAAAAACCTTCTGTGCTTGCCTGCCTAAATTTGAATTCTGTGGTACCTGTCCTATCATTAAGAGGAAAAAACCATAAAATCATTGTTAAAAGAGTGAAGACTGCCACTCCAATAACCTAAGATACATTGAGAAGTTTTTTTTACTTCATTCCATTGTGGAGCATCAAATTAAATCAGTCTTTAAACTTTTTGTTCTCAGGACCCCTTTGCATTCTTAAAATTTATCAAGAACCTCAAAGAGTTATTGTTTATGTGGGTTATAAATATCAATATTTACTGTATTAAAATTGAAAATAAGAAATTAAAAATATTATTTATTCATTTAAAGATGACAGTAATAAAACCAGTGCATGTTAACACGAATAACATATTCTATGAAAAAAACTGTACAAAACAGATGAGTTAGTGGAAAGAACGGCATTGCTTTACATTTTTGTAACCCTCTTTGATGTATGGCTTAATGTGAGAGAGCTGGGAAATCATGTCTGTTTCTGACTTTAGTCTGCCACAATATCACACTTTGGTTGCCTCTGGAAAATTCCACCTTACCCTTGGGAAAAAGTGCAAAAAGCAAAAACATCTTAGCAGCATTATGAAGAGAGATTTGATCCTGTAGATTCCAGCTGAAAGGGTCTCAAGGACTCCCAGGGTTCCCTGGACTCTGCTTTGAGAACTCGAGTGTTACTTTGTACTTCTTGGGTCCTGAAAACGTATTTATTAATTACACTGAAGATGGTCATAGTTATAATTAATCATACTTTACATTTGTGGATGCAGTCATTCCCCCTGTCTTATCTGATGCTGTTACTGGGTGGAAAGCAACCTGGAGCAGCACTGGGGAGTCAAAGGAATGGCAAAAGATCAGAATGAAACAATGGTTAGGCCAGGGCTATGGAGGGACCTGAAAGTTAGCAGTGTGAAGGCATGGGTTTGTGAACAAGCATTTCTGTAAGCTTCTACTTGCAGCTGGGCATAAAAAGATAAACAGGACAAGGCCATTCTCTTGGAAAATTAAGAACTCAGCATGGGGGGCAGATAAAGACAAACTTATGTATAACACACAAAACCATGAGTTCATTGTTACAAGGAGTAGCAGCAGAACGTGGGAGTGGATTGTTGCAGATGGAGAACAGATCAGAGAAAGCAGTCTTTTATGGGTGGACCTGGAGAATTTTTCTAAGGTGACCCTGGAAGGAAACATTCTAGATGGGGTGAAGGGAGTGTCTGAAAGCATGGAGGCAGGACTAGATCTCCAGTATTGAAAGCACTGCTGCTCCAGTGCTGAGAGTGGGCTGTGAGAGGCGGTAGAGGGCTAGGAATCAAAACATCAGCATCCTTGGAAAGTTTCAGAAATGCAAATCCTCACGGCCCATACTGTTGAAGAAGTCTGAAGGTCGAGAAACCAAGCACCACACTCAAGAGAGTTGGAGAGGTAACGTTTATTACACTGGTGGGTCCAGAAGAGTTAACACTTACAGCTCTGAGCACTGAACAAAAGCATTACAAAGGTTTTATAGACAGTGCATGACATTAGACTATAGTGGCAGTGCTGACTGTTAATAGGCTAGTTTAAACCAGGAGTTTAGTGCAAGTGGGAACAGCTGTTAGGACACAGTAGGGGAGGGGTTGCCTGACTTTTACACAAACAAACATGGTTACGCAGGCAGCTCCTGGCATTGTTTTCAGTTTCCATTTTCCCAAACAGTCGTAACTTACATGACTTTGCAAGGAGCAAGCTGAGTTGCAAAGAGCAAGCTGAGTTACAGAAGCAGAAGGAGTATTTAGCTATTTCTAGCTGGGTGTAAGTTTTAAATTTTCCTCTTCAATACTTCTGGAGTGGAGCCCAGCACTCTGAACTTTAACAAGCTCTCCAAGTGGTTCTGACAGGGGAGAAACATCTAGAAACACAGCAGCCTAGCATTGGTTTAAGTGTACAGGGTTTGATGTGACTGAATTCTAAGCCCAGTCCCACCACTTACCAGTTTTGTCACCCCCAGCAATACTCTTCACTTTTTGGAATCCCACTTCGTGCAACTCTGAGGTGGCCACAGTAAAGATATCTCCCTGATAGGTGTGCAGGCAGGCTTGGATAGGACAGTGTGTGTATAACATTCAGGCGGGGTCTCACACAGCCCTCAGCAGAGGGGAAGGGACACCCACTCTTGCCCACCATTTTCCATGTTAGTGCCCTCAATATGGAACTGGGCTCACTCAAACAAGTTCTCTTGCTCAGTTGACTTTGTTTCGCCCCAATAGATACCATTCCCTTCCCTTTTTGGTTCCTCATCAACAGAATGGAGATCATGAGATGTGCTCTTGGGCTAGAGCTAGGACATGAGATTACGGGGAAACAATCTCTCCCACATCCTGGTGGGCATGCTTCTCTCACTCTTTTTCCCCACTGCTGTGATTGTCCTTCCACGTGTGCCCAACATCACCTCCTAGAGGGAGCGCTCTTGCAGCATTCTTGTGGGAAGAAGCCTTACGGTTTTCTCAGAAGAGCTACAGAAAGCCCTGCTCTGCTTCCACCCCATCTCGATCTTGCCTCAGTCTCGGGGTGCCTGTGCTCGCCTCATTTTGTGCGTGGGGGCGGGGCCAGGAGCTGGGAGACTTGGGGGCATGATGGGAAGGGCTGTCAGTCACCACTCGGTCAGAAAGGCTAGTCTGGAGACTCTGAGCACTGCGACCCTGGAAGTTGGAGGCTCAGTGAGCTCCGTGCACCTTGGAGTCTACACACTGATCCCAGGGCTGATCGGAGATGAAACAGGGCAGCCGGCACCTCCAGCATCCAGATCTTCATGTGGCATATGAAAATGCAGGTTCCAGTGTTTCAGCCCAGATCCCCAAAGCAGACTCGCAGGGGTGGGACCCTGAAAGCTGCATTTGAGTCTCAGCGGCAGAGTGATACTGAGGAATACGTTTGAAACTCTGGCAGGTCAATGCAGGCAGCAATTTCCAGCACACCTGCCATACCAAGGTCATGGAGGGGCATGTGCAAGGTTAAGGTCTTGAAAGATGGCTTTTGAAATCTCCAGGTAGCTTTGGAATTGACGAAGACTCCAAGCTTCCAAATATAATTTTAGTGTTTCAGCATATTCAAATTACCTGGACTTAGAAATTCCCAGGTGGCTCAGACAGTAAAGAATCTGTGTGCAATTTGGGAGACCTGGGTTCCATCCCTGGGTTGGGAAGATGCCCTGGAGGAGGGCATGGTAACCCACTTCAGTATTCTTGCCTGGAGAATCCTCATGGACAAAGGAGTCTGGTGGGCTTGAGTCCATGGGATCGCAAAGAGTAGGACACGACTGTGTGACTAAGCACACACAAGTGATATGGTCAGTAGCAGATAACCACAAGTCATTGGTAACCAGGTGTGCAGGACCCCGGGTGTGGATTGTGTGTGGTTCAGCACTGAATTAAATGACCTGGGCTGAGAATGAATTAAGTAAATATGTATTTGTTTGTGCTAAGGAGAAACATAGGTGAAAGAGTCATTGGATAATAGACTCATTGCTGCTAACGGATGCAAATGATGTGGGCCAGGAGGAGGCTGAACTCCTCCTAGAGGAGGAGCAGTATTATTTATGTACAATAAATGTCCAAATATGTTCCATCTGAAGTGTGATGAAGCAGAAGTTTGAGGTGAAAGACACAATGGTTTTATTGTGAATCAAAACAGCTCCCCTTTGCAAATTAAAAGAAAAAATCACGTGGGCATGTAATTTTATCCCCATAACCGGGGGCTAAAATTTTTTCCTGACTCATTGGAAAAGACCCTGATGATGGGAAAGACTGAAGGCAGGAGGAGAAGGGGACGACAGAGGATGGGATGGTTGGATGGCATCACCGACTCTATGGACATGAGTTTGAGCAAGCTCCGGGAGTTGGTGATGGATAAGGAAACCTGGTGAACTGCAGTTCTATGGGGTTGCAAAGAGGAGGATACGATTGAGCGACTGAACTGAACTGAGTTGAACCTGGGGCAGTGACAGTTGATTCTAAGAACAAAAACACACTCAGGTTCACGTTAAATCTTTAATGTTTATTTTCCTATTGGGTTTTACAAAATAAACTGGCTTTTCTTCCTCTCCAAAAAAAAAAAAAATAGTAATAATGAAATCTTGTTTCAAGTTAGGATAACAATCCATGAGCTTCAGAATTTACCTGTTGAACTGCCTTTCACTGTATTCTGACAGCAGCCATGTTTAGCTGAATGGAGACTTTTCTGTAACCCATTTCCCAGACCCTCCTGGTCCACCTACTGCTCAGGCAGCCTGGAATGACTTACTCGTCTGCACTTACACTGCTGGAACCTGTCGGAGTTAGTTGATGAATAAGTCAAAGGATCAAGCTTGCTTGGTTTGGGACAAATGACTGCAATTTTTGGGAGGACGTGGGTCGATGAGGGCAAAGCGCCTGCTTTGCTACAATCTATGCCAACTGGATGGGTTCCGAGCAGTCAGCCTGGACTCCAGGTCTAGACAAGTCAACTTGAGTCTACGATGGCTGTAGTCATCTTCCACAAGGGGACAGATGATGGCATGTAGGGGATCCAGTCACTGTCATATAGGAAGACAGCCAGGAGTCTGTCTATTTGGGGAAACCATCCAGCCATTGAAGAAGAGCACCTCCCACAAATGGAATCTCAGGGGAGCCAAGGGTGAACATTTTTTGCAGGGGTTGACAAAACATTTACTGCACGCCGAGGTTTCATTCAGCCTCACATGGACCACATGCAGATCACCCGTTAACTTTGTTTGGATTTCAGACCGCTTTTCCAAGAACCATTGGAAGGTAGTGGTAGTATACAGGAAACATCTCTGATACTGGTTTCATCTCTCAGGGCTTTTTTTCCAAATGGATAAGCATGGCAGGGAAAAGTCAGGGCTTATCTTAAGGAGGAATCCAATCAATTGTGGATACCAATATGCCACAGGAGGAATGGCAAACCCATGTGGCTTTTCTGTAAGAAACATGTCTTAGATCTTAAACACAATTGCTGCTTTGTATCTGATACAGGGCTTTTTCATGTAATAAAAGAATGCATGTCCACCTTTAAGATATGATGTAGAGTCAAAAGCCATGTCGTAAAGATATCTGGAAAACTACACATCTGGGCAAGTAGAGGGAAGTACAGCTGTTTACAATATTTTAACAAGTTAGTAGTGTGAGGGTTTGACGATGACCATGCCACTCCCAGGTGCTGGAGATGGATCTAGAATGAATTCAAGTGTGTTCCTGAGGCCTCGGATTTCCAGAAGGTGTTTACATGCCGTGTGGAGTGGGAGGCTCATGCAGTTCATACAGACGGGGATTGTTGCTAATGGTGTGACTGAGAAGTCTGCCCGATGCCCTGCTGGGCACAGGGGTAGAGTTTAGCCTTGGACCTCTTGGCTGATCTCTTTCTTAATTTCTTCAAGATTTTCTTATCAAATAGTTCTTTATCCCGGTAATACACAGGTGGCCCTTGCCGGTACTTTGCTTCTGCCTCCTTGTGGTCCAATTCATCCACTGCAGCAATTGAACAAATGATTGCTTCTGGCAGAAGAACTTCCAGAAGGAAGCTCACTGGGTCATCTCTCGTCAGAGCCAGCGCTTTCTTGTCTATGTGTTTGTAGATTTCTTGTAAATGTCTTACCACTACATCTAGCTGATCTTCATCCTCCAGGTATGTTTCAACGCAGATCACGTACCTCTCTGAATTCAGAAATGATTCAAGCCACCTGGATTCTTTTCTGCCTTTGACGATGTCCAGAAGATGCGGGTCGGCCCCCTTTCTTTTCACGATGAAGTCCACCAGCTTCTGGTTGGCTCGGTCCCGAGCGGCTCTCATCCGGTCAGGGAGGATTCTCTTGCGGTGCCTCTTTGCAGCCACAGGGGTCTCCTCCTCAGAATCTTCCAGGTCGGAATAATTCACCTTGGGGAAATCCATCTGCAGATCACCTTCTTGGATGGCTTTCCTCATGGGGTAACTGAGGTCAGCAGCATAATAGTCCAGGAAAGAGCCCACAAAAGACCCACGAACAAGCCCTTCTCTGTAGCTGGAAATCAGTGAGAAACACCAGTTCACACTTTCCCCGTATACTTTGCTGGCTCTCTTCATTAGCTTGTCTTTGCCATTATAATCCAGATGCTTCAACCTTCGAAGAGGAACTTGAATGCCGCTCTTCTCACAGTGCATGTTGGCCTCAATCAAAAGCACCCTTGCGGTCTGCTTGGTTGGGCTGACACTCTTGACCATGGCTGGCCAAAATGGGTGATTCTGAAACTTAAACCAGACCAGCATTCCTTTCTCAATGGGACACAGCTCCTCTGGGAACGCCATGCTTGTCAGCTGTCCTGCTTCCTTGCCCCCGCCCTCCTTGATGGCATTGGTGGGCTTAATAGCCTTTGAGCCAGCTGAGGGTTGAGATTCTTGCCGCTCTTCCTCACACCCTGGGGCCTGCAGCTTCCTTTTACTGTTTGCTAGGCGGAATGAATAACACGGGCTCAGGTTAGGGGCATTGGAGGATGCTGCTGCACCTTCCGAGCCTGAGTTGCATGTGCCCTCTCCAGGGTCAACATTCCCCGAGGAGGTAGCACGTTCAGGGGACACAGCCAGGAACTTTGGGCAGGTGTTGTGCGCCCCCTCTTCCAGAGCCTTGGGCACAGTGAGGATGAAACCCGGTGTAAGTGACGGAAGCACACATCCACCTCTAACATCTACGCCCGCCTCCTTCACTGTACAGGGCAAGGACATAACTTTCGAGGTGTCCCCCTTTTCCTTGCCCTCTTTCTCATGGTCATCTTCTGAAAGTGACGGGAAGTTTGGGTGCACCCCGGAGCTCTGAGATGACTCTGTTTGCATTTCGCTTGGGATCGGGGCGATGGGTGTGCACACCTGTGGCTTGTCCCCATATGGGCCATCCTCTCTCTCTGAAGGTACCACGGGTGATTTGGAGCTTTTCCTTTTCCTCACACTCCTCTGTAGGCCCCGACTGGGCTCCTGACACCTTCTACGATGTTGCTTTTGCAGTCTCCTTGGAGACTGCATCTTGGACTCTGGATCACCCGCGACTCTTGCTGGAGTGAAATTTCTATTCTTATTCAGAAGGCTCCAGGCCATTGTAATAGCAGATATGTAGGCCATTTCCTCTTTTTCTGGGGCACTGGGCTCTGGCTGGGCCGCTAGTGAGGTGGCGATGGATTCAATCATGGACTCCTTTAGGGTCTTTACCTTTGTTTTTTTCACTCTGATTTTTTCATCTACTGAGAGTATCTGAACTTCCAGAGAAAGAACCCTTTTTCTCTTCTGTTGTGGTGAGACTCTGGGTCTGGACAAGACCTTGGCTGGCCAATAGCGGCCTTTCCAAACGCATACGACATACCTGGTGTCCATTGTGATTCAACTTGGGCACCAAGGATTAGTTAGCTGAGGCTGAGGGGTCTGGCCGTCATACCCACAGCTATGGCAGGTCTCCCTTAAACAGTGTGCTTGCCCACAATCTTCGCCTATGACTACAAAGCGTTTACAGCTTGTGCAGCCTGTGCTTTTCTGCCCAAATCTTTGAAAGATGCCTGAGGTTGTGTTTTCAATGGCCTATAATGGAGAATACTAGAATATGGAAAAGAAGAAAAAAGTCAGGACGGGTTGGGGGGAGGGGCATATGCTTTTTGTGAAAGTGGAAGGCTTGGCCAAAGAGCATCAATGAGAGATAAAGCAAGGAAGTATTAAGACTATTTATCCATGTGCCTAGGGGTTAGAGACATGGCAGATATGTGGGGAGAAAATACCAAAGGTACCGGAGGAGTTTTTATAAGCCCTCCAAACCCAACACCTTGCCTTATTTGTTACTGTGTGTGTGTTAGTCACTCAGTCCTGTCCGGCTCTTTGTGATCCCAAGGACTGTAGCCCACCAGACTCTTCTGTCTATGGAATTCTCCAGGCAAGAATACTGGAGTGGGTTGCCATTCCCATCTTCAGGGGATCTTCCTGACCTAGGGATAAAACCCTGATCTTCTGCACTGCAGGCAGATTCTTTGCCATCTGAGCTACCAGGAAAGCCCTATTTGTTACTACTGTGCATGAAAGGGCAATCATGTGGGGAGGCGGGGATGTCATGACTGGGATCTTGTTTGTGTCACTGGACATCCTGTGCCTTGTGTACTCCTTGGGGCCCACCCCAGGAGAATGCTTCACTTTTCCTTTCCTAGGGAGCCAGTGCCCCACTGCCTGTGCACCCAGGGGAGCCAGAGGTGATTACCAGCATACAGATATATTGGGTGTCAGTACATTGCTATGTTAAATAGCATGAGCTTGGAATCCAGAGGTGCATAGAGAACTGATTCCAGATGAAATGTTTAGGAAAAGGGGAAGGGCTTACCCTTGGCATGCAGATCTTGGCAGGTGTGGTTCTGGAACTGGATCTGTTGATTCTCAGACTCAGACTGCACATCTGTCAGACCCTTTGCCCTGCTTGGTGCTTCTGAAGTGCAGAGTTCTCTCAGGGGTCAAACAGCATCAACTGTACAGACCCAGGATATAAGTACCTCCAAAGTGCATCTAGAAAATGCAAAAGAAGATACGAAATTAAGCCACTGAACCAGGGTTTGGTTCATCATGCTTCCTTCCCCAAGTCTGGAATGCATGCCACTCTGAAACAGAAATGTTAGTTAAATCTCACTTATAATGTGGGAGTCACATTTATTTCTCCCTTCTGTTGCATTTTGAAATACTTCCACGGTAAGCTACTGACTTTCTGCCACTCCCTCCTATCTCAGAGGAGTGGGGACGGCCAGCTCCATGAGAGCCTTCATCTGCCCTGAATACATAGGTTTAGTAGGAGCAGCCACAAAAGACCCTGAATTGCCAAAGCAACCTTAAGAAGGGTTGAATAGCCAAAGAAACCTTGAAAAAGGAGCCTCAGGAATCAGGCTCCCTGATTTCAGACGACAGTACAAAGCTACGGTCATCAAACCAGTATGGTACTGGCATGAAAACGGAAACACAAACCAGTGGAACAGAAGACAGAGCCATGAACAGATAGCCTTAGTAGTTCACCTGCCCTGAACACATAGCTTTAGTAGGAGCAGCCACAAAAGACCCTGAATCACCAAAACAACCTTGAGAAAGAAGGGTTGCATCACTAAAGCAACCTTCAGAAAGGAGCCTCAGGAATCAGGCTCCCTGATCTCAGATGACTCTACAAAGCTATGGTCATCAAACAGGTATGGTACTGGCACAAAAACAGACACACAGACCAGTGGAACAAAAGACAGAGCCAAGAAATACAGCCCAGTGCATACGGTCAATTCATGTATGACAAAGGAGGCAAGGGTAGATTGCCACTGAACATCACCAAGTCCATGTGCCCAACACACAACAAGGCCAAACAATACTCAAACATTGGAGCTTGGAACAGAGAAAGGTTTATTACAAGGCCATGCAAGGAGATGGGTGGCTCATGCCCTGTAAACCCCAATGTTACTGAAAGCTTTCATCAAAGCCCTTTTAAAAGCACTAGTTGAGGGAGGGACGTGGTTAGTTGTTACAAACTTCTTATCAGAGCCTCTGTTCTTGAGGTCAGGTCATGGTCAGATGAGGTGTTCCTATAAATCTCTACCAAACAAATGTTATTCTCTGTCCCGATATGAAAGGGCAATGTCCCAAGGAGCAACTTTCACCCTCCAAGGTCCTGGGCCTGGCTAAGAGGAGGCAGAGCTCAGCCAGTAACTCCCTCAGGGCCAGGTCGCCAGACCCTCCTCATCTGTCATCGCTGAAGGAGCCAGGTGTCCAACCCAAGTGGCCCCTCAGTCTCCTCAGGACTCCCCAAGGGGGAGAGACCAGGTCCCACAGATAGCAACCGAGGCTGACTGCCACTGCTACGGGATCAAAGAGATAGGGACAGGGGAGAGGTTCACTGCTTGCCTCAAAGGCTAGTGGGGGGCCTTGGTGAGGGTTCTGGAGCCGTACAGGACACATCCCCCAGCCTGTTCTCTGGGGTTCCAGCTAAGGCCAGGTGAGCTGGAGGGCCTTAGGGAGAAGGCCCAGATCCGCCTCTTACCTCACTCTTCACTTCACTGACCACCACTCCACTGTTGTCTGAATCCCGTCACTAAGCATCCTTTCTTAACAGTTGGCAGCTTGTGGGTGGGGCCCACTGCTGCATTGTCCAGTGGCTGAGCAGGACCACTAAGCGTCGCTCCTTGACAGTTGGTTGCCAGTGGGCTCTGCCCACTGTGACACTGACCAATGGCTGAGCAGGACCACTAAGCGTCGCTCCTTGGCAGTTGGTTGCCAATGGGCAGGGCCCACTATGGCACCGACCAATGGCTGAGCAGGACCCATTGCCTGGTAACAGGGTGCAGAGTAATAATGCAGAGCAACGGCTGCTGTGCTAGGGGCTGAACTCACTGTGTTCTGTTACAGTTCTCCCCTTTTCTTTGATACTCCTCAGTCTTGAGGATAACACATGAGTATGTTTAAACTTGGCAGAGGAATTTGTGTTTAGAGTGTCTGGGTTTCAACCTCCAATTCCATTTCATCCTTCCCCAAGTCTTTCAGGGAATGTGGCAACAACCTGTCTAGCTGTTTCCTGTTGAAATGGGGCATAGTCCTACCTTGACTGGGGAATTGATACCAAGTTATAAATACTCCCAAGTTCCAAGTCCTCAATTCGAGTTTTACATAAGAAAGATTTTGTATAAAGGATTCAGGAGAATGAGCCTGAAAACCAGCCTGGACCTGGATTCAGGAGAATAAGCCTGAAAACCAGTCTGGGGAGACGTGTTCTCTGGTAGCCAGACTTGCAGAAGTATAATATACCAAATTATTTTAGGTCATGAGTAACTTGAGGGGCATGGCTTCTGAATATCTGGAGAACATAGATCAAAATCAGTAATATTCCAGACAGAGACCTTAACCACTATAATCATATACACCAGTTGACTCAGTAACCAGTCCTTCTGTTATTCTCATCAAAGTGAAAAGGAGCCAGAACTGGGGTAAGAACAACACATGTCACAAAGACCCTGGCAAAATGGTATTTGGTAATGGAGGGCCATCCTCTTTTTGCTCTAAAGGCATCACCGCTTGCCCTGAGTTGCTTACTTTTTCTCATTTTACTTTCATGCCCCCAAGGGGTTGTTCTCAATAGAGCTGTGTTATTTCAAGGGGCAAAGTAAGCAATCCTTGGTTTTAGGCGTTCCTTGTATTTTACGAAAGCCAGGTTTTTCGAAAGCCAGTACTTCTTAACTCACTTAATTAAGCAGCTAACAGTTCCTCTTTCACTGTTCATTCTTAAGTACTAGCATATAGCACAGTCAAAATCCCCTCTCCCTTCAAGGGTAAGTGTCACTGTAAGATTGTCTTGTCACTTCGCTGATTCTGCGGCAGACAGCCTTGGGTCCATTGCGGCTGCCAGTGAGAGGGAAAATTTGCTTCTCCTACCAGTTTGATAAAAATTTCTTAACCAAATTCAGCGATATATCTGACCTATGTTTGTTTAAAAGGCCTTCCTATGAATTTGCATGAAGATTAAGCAGTTTTGCAAAGCACAGCTTAACTGTCTATTAAAGACTTAAAAGGCAAGGTTGAAGATCTGATCACAATGTGTTGACAAAGAAGCTGAATCAAGTTGCTGTGGTAGAACCAGAATTATGGCTGATAGATTACACCAGGACATATAGTAAACTTTACCCATACAGTATAATCTTGGAAGGCTTATCACCCTTTGAAAATACTTCCCATGTAATTCAACATATGAAATGAAACTAATTCAATATTCCTCCTTCAGATGCCTTAAGGGCTCCCTAAACCAATCCATTCTGAAGGAGATCAGCTCTGGGATTTCTTTGGAAGGAATGACGCTAAAGCTGAAACTCCAGTACTCTGGCCACCTCATGCGAAGAGTTGACTCATTGCAAAAGACTCTGATGCTGGGAGGGATTGGGGGCAGGAGGAGAAGGGGACGACAGAGGATGAGATGGCTGGATGGCATCACTGACTCGATGGACGTGAGTCTGAGTGAACTCCAGGAGTTGGTGATGGACAGGGAGGCCTGGCGTGCTGCGATTCATGGGGTCGCCAAGAGTCGGACACGACTGAGCGACTGAATTGAACTGAACTGAATTGAAAGAACCTTAAAGTCAGCTGCACGTCAAAAGAAATTTAATTAAAATTTGACATTTGGGAAGTCTGTCAAAAAGTCTCAAAACACTTGGTCAAATAAGGTCATTGGTCACTGTAAGACAATGCAAATATAATCTAAAGGTTACATAAATTATGGCACAAGATCTGGCACTCAATAAATACTTAATAAATGGATGACTGAAGGATAAATGCAGTGAGATTAGTTAGTACTGCCATCACCTACATCTTCACTAGCAATCTTGTAAAGTAATTGAGCCCAGATTCCTCCAAGTTTCTCCTCCTGATGTGGATCTTTGCTTAGTGGTTGAAGGTTTTGGAGGAAACCTGAAATGCTCATGACTATAGGTTCAAAGGAACCTCCTCTGAAAATACATGTTGGTATTATCTCATCTTGGGAGATTAAATCTCCTTTAAGCAACAGCATTTTTCTCTAGTGCTGGCTGCACAAAAACTTTCCAGCAGTATAAGTTTCTGAAGCAGTGCTTATTCTGGCAACAAAGGAGAAATCCTTAATTGGCAGATCATAGGCAACTATTTTCTGACAAGGAGGCACATGTCAAAACTGTATGTCAGGAGGATACTACTGAGCTATAACGCTGAAGCTGATCTCTTTGGGAAATTTGTCTCAGCCATAGGAATGACTGCCCTTTTAAAGCAAAACAAAAACAGAAACAGAAACAAAGAAACAGCTTCTGGCATCAAGTCTGCAATTCCAAACATTCTATGCTATTAGTCACTGCAAGATTAGTTCCCGGCCCAATGCTTGCTTTTTCTATCATAAATTTTATATATGCAGAAAATTTGAACGAAGAAAGCAAAATCATTCACCATTCAAAGAGAGTCAGCATTAAAATCTGGAGAATTTCCCTCTTGTCATTTTTCTATGAATATTTTAGCGTAATCATGTTTGTGTATATATGTAAAGAGTTTACATTCTGAGTTTTTCCAATTTAATGTGATAACATAGCAGTACATTGCAGTTCTCCATGTCTTTTTGCAAATTATCCACAGATATTAGTGAGATCCATTTACCAAAGTTTAATCTAATCTCAGCCTGACCATGTAGAAAACTCCTTTTTTTACTCAAAACATATATCCTACTTCCCTACTATATACTGATAACTTTTCCCTTTATTCTTAGTAGCTTTAATTACATATTTAGATTCAAACCCTCAACTCTTAAACACCTTAATTTTTATTGAAAACTAAGAGGCATGACTGAGCGAATGAACTGAACTGAACTGAACTGAAGAGGCAAGTAATTGTGAACTGTTTGTCATACCAGTATTTTCTGACTGGAACCTTATGCTTTAGTTTTCCTCTCCTAGGAAGGCAGAGGTTGGTAAACTTAGATTTGTCCAGCAACCAATGTTCCAATATTTTATCCTATTTGAAGTGTGACCCAGATAGTCAATGAATTCTTGCCATCTAACTTGGATCACTTTCAAGTTTCCAAAATCTGGAGAAAGCTATTTTAGGCAGACTTAATATTTCATCATATCAAGTTACTGATATTTTCTTGCTGACACATTTGCAACAGATATAAGGTCTTATTTGATCTCTAACAAACCTAAGTACAACAGTTGTGTTACATTTAGAAAACCAACAAACTTAAGCTAGCTTCAATACCAGATATCAATTCAGTACTGAATATTTCCCAGATCAAGAGGTTTGACATCCATTTTGGTCAATTTTCTAAATATTACAAAGTATTTAATTTGTAAGCGCTGTTAGTTTTGAGTCAGCTAAGTGGTGCTCATTTACAAGTTAACTCAGAAGGACTATTACCCAAAATGGTCCCATTCTGGAGAATGCACCTCAAGGGGCTGCATTCAGGAAACAAATTTGAGTTTCCTATAGCCAGCACACTTACACACAAGACAAATACAAACACACACAAAGAACAGAAACTAATTCCTGCAGGGCAAAAACAAAAGGGTGAAGTTCAACAATTTCCTCTACTTTTTCAAACAAAGATTCCTCTTATTAAAAACAAACAGCGTGAAAATGGAAAGACAGGGAATCATGACCACACGTGTCATAGCAATTCACCTGACAAACACATAGTCAAAAATAACAGTGAGGGAAATTTAAATTTACTTAGTTAACTTCATGCTTTCTCCTGGAAATATTTTTATTTTCTCAGTGTCAGAATTCTGAAAAAAGTATTTCGTCAAGCCAACTTTTTTTCCAAATGCCTATGCAAAAAGAACCAGTTTTGGAATTTCAGTTTCTTAACCAATTTTTCCCTCACCATAGCCTAAAGAAGATAGTGGCTATGCAGTGTTAAAAAAAAAAA
>SJYQ01002244.1:69038-150193 GCA_006410935.1 Redunca redunca
TTTTGTTTTTTTTTTGCAACCCCAGAAGTTGCCAGAGACAAATTTCTTAAATCACAAATCAGGCAAGAATTGTACAAAACTATCTTGCTTCTATTTTAAGAAGCATTCATTAGTTATGGTTCTGCTTTTAAAATAGTTATCTTGGAGTAAATATTGTTGCCATGTTAAGAATGATTCACATTTGCATATGCATGGCATTTTCATCTCAAGGAAGATGGTCCAAAAACTACAACATCCAATACTTGACAACTAAATCCTATGAACACACAGATTTATATCGAAACTATTTTCACATTCAATTTAAACATGAGAGTCACCTTGAGTTATTTTTTAGAATCTAAATGTGAGATGGAGGAATATCATCATTTAGAAGGTAAAAAGAAAATGTTCTACAAAATATGCACATAGAGTCCTTAAAACAAGTTAGAACTGCACATTTTTTGAGAACCTATGACTCTACAAAGATCCAACATTTTGGATAATAAAAACTGAAATTATGATAAAAATTACATATGTAGCAAAAATCCCACTACAATACAATTTAAGGTATCTTCAATTCCAATTTCTCAAATAAAGTTTTTCTCAGTAACTTTAAACAATATAGCTCTCAGTTTTAAAGCCTAAATGAGCATAGAGAAAATCTTCAAGGAACAACAATAATTTGGAATATTAACAAAACCTCCTGTTTGTTTTAGACTCTCATATACAACTGTCTATTCAATGTTCATGGGGTCGCTGAGAGTTGGACACAACTCAGTGACTTCACTTTCACTTTTCACTTTCACACATTGGAGAAGGAAATGGCAACCCACTCCAGTGTTCTTGCCTGGAGAATCCCAGGGACGGCGGAGCCTGGTGAGCTGCCATCTATGGGGTCGCACAGAGTCAGACACAACTGAAGTGACTTAGCAGCAGCAGCAGCATTCAAGGTTCAGGGAGCATCTCTAACTTAACACAAGCATGTGGAACTCCTATTCTCACCTCTTGTTTTTAAGTCCATCCTATTCTTCTCCCAGTTTTGAACATGTCAGTAAATGGTACCACCATCGACCAAACCAAAAACTAAAATGATTATTCTACTCAGTAAAGGGCAACGTGAACAAAGCTAATAGATGATGCAATGAGAAAGAATACTTTGTAACATTCAAAACTGACCGTGGCTTTATCTTTTAAATATATCTGGAGTACCCGCAAATCAGCAATAAAAATTTGACAGTATCACTGACAGAAAAACGAGTGAAAGGATATGAAAAGTTGCTCATACTTGCTAGTAATTCTAGAAATACAAGTGAAAACAGTGAAATGTCACTGGATTCCTATTCACTTTATACCCAGAAATCTGGATAACGTGCAATGTTGGTGGGGATATGGCGATGACTTTCCAAACACATACGCGCACATATGCACACACAAAACTCCCTCACACACTGCTGACTCGGTAAAACTATTCCAGAGAGCAATCGGTCACTAGTTAAATGAAGTGTGTCCCATCACCTCGTAGTTCTTCTCCTGTGTGTGTGTAGTCACTCAGTCATGTCCGATGCTCTGCGGCCTCTTGAACCATAGACAGCCAGGCTCCTCTGTCTGAGGGATTTTCCAGGCAAGAATACTGGAGTGGGTTGCCATTTCCTACTCCAGGGGATTTTCCTGACCCTGGGGTCGAACCTATGTCTTTTGTGTCTTCTGCATTGACAGGAAGATTCTTTACCACTAGCACTACCTGGGAAGGCCATTTTTTTTTTTTTAAGTTGTACATGTAAGTCAAAGAAAAGCTCTTGCAGGTCCATAAGGATATATACATGAGGTGGCACACTGGGAAATTATTTGTGGTGATGTAACTGAGCGGCATTGGTGGGGGACACAGGATTTAGAAGCAACTTGGTGTCCAGCACTGAGAAAGTGAATAAGCAAATATAATAGATATACAATATTTAGGGCCATGAAAAATTAAAAGGAAGAGAGTCGATGTATATACAGCAACACAGATAAATCTTAAAAACATAATGCTGAATGAAAAAGATGCAGGAAGCTTAAAAACACATGGCTAAGCAAAACAAGCCAGTCTAAAAGGACTACATATTGTATGATTCCAGTTATATGATATTCAGGGAAGGGGGAAAACTATATAGAGACAGTAGAAAGATGAGTGAGATTCCTGGGGTAGAGGGGAAGGTAGGGACTGATGACTGTGTGACGCTCAGGGGGTGCTCAGGATGATGAGGCTGCACTGTGTGCATGGGACTGTAAAGCTGGATTCACAACAGAAGGGGTTTGTCAGAACCTGCAGAACTTTACAACACAGAGAATGGATCTTATCATATATAGATTTTAAAAATCATTTAGGAGGATCATAGGATTTTTGGATAAAATTCAGACTTTGAAAAGACAACCTAGCTATATATATAAATTCTTTAAATTTAAATTTATTTAATTGGAGGCTAATTACTTTACAATATTGTATTGGTTTTCGTGTTTCCCATCCTGAACCCCCCTCCCACCTCCCTCCCCGTACCATCCCTCTGGGTCATCCCAGTGCACCAGCTCCAAGCATCCTGTATCCTGCATCAAACCTGGACTGGTGATTCGTTTCTTATATGATATTAAACATGTTTCAATGCCATTCTCCCAAATCATCCCACCCTCGCCCTCTCCCACAGAGTCCAAAGACTGTTCTATATTACAAATATATGGAACAGCCTCAATAGAGGGAGAAGGGAAGGGTGCTAGCCTAAGTACTCTGGAAATTCAAAGAGTCAGTAAAACTGCAGGCAAAAGAACTATGTAGAATACTGTCCTCCTGCTGATAAAGCTGTTTCTTATGGGGGTACAAGTTATTAACTCTGACACTGAAACACACGCATATTTGAATTAAATAATTAACTAAACGGATGGGAGGTGCTGAGATCCAGGTTTGACGTGAGAGGTTATAGACCAGCAAGAGAAATAACCTAGAATGATCCATGTGATAATGGATTAATTTGGAAATATCAATAAGAACTCATGTGTAACTTAATAAATATGCAGATAGTTACATACAGAATTTCATATAAATATGAATATATACACAGGTTAAAATACACATCTATAGTTCTTTGCTAAAGTGAAAGTGATTTCACTCAGTCCTGTCTGACTCTTTGCGACCCCATGGACACCAGGCTCCTCTGTCCATGGGATTTTGTAGGCAAGAGTACTGGAGTGGGTTGCCTTTTCCTTCTCCAGGAACACCCGACCCAGGGATCGAACCCAGGTCTTCCACATTGTAGACAGATGCTTTACCGTCTGAGCCGCTAAGAAGGTCTAAAAAGTGACACCCCAGTAACAATAAGCACAGCTAGCATCCAGATCTTGGTTTCTAAAGCCATTCTTCAAAAAATGTGAAACAGAACTCTGTGGAAAAATAGGTGATTCCAAGACTAGGGCAAGAAATATACAAAATGAGCTTGGAACACCTTCTAGCAGAAGAAAGGAAGCATGTGTGTGAAGATGTGTGCATGTGTACGCACGTGCACACACACACACACACACACACACACACACACACAGGGGCTCTGTCAAAAATGCATAGGAATCATGTGAAAGAGTTCCTAGAAGCCAACGCTGGAACAATTTGAACAATCAAATAAAGTAGGATTAGAATACAAATCAAAGTATAAAATAAATATTCATGACCTCAATCTGATAAAAATAAATTACCAAATAAAATTTTAAATGGGGAAAAAAGAGGGATATCTCCTACAAAGAATTTCAAATAAATTGTGTAGCTACTCCACCCTAATGGAGGGACAATCTAAACCTCCACTCTTTAATGTACACTGCACACCATGCTTCCTTCAGAGTCAGATGGAAGGAGGCCATACACTAACCTTACGTGGGGAAAAAAACAGACACACAATATTTCAGACGGTGATCAAGTTAACAAAAAACCAGTCATAAATCATGTTGATAATATGCACCCTTGATATGTGATAAAAACGGCACTTTAACTCTGTACTCTTCCTCTTTAAAACACAAAACTCATTCTATTAATGAGCATAACATCAGACAAATTCCAACAGAGCGCTATGCTGCAAGACATCTGACTGCTGCTGCTGCTGCTGCTAAGTCGCTTCAGTCGTGTCCGACTCTGTGTGACCCCAAAGACGGCAGCCCACCAGGCTCCCCCGCCCCGGGATTCCCCAGGCAAGAACACTGGAGTGGGTTTGCCATTGCCTTCTCCAACGCATGGAAGTGAAAAGTCAAAGTGAAGTCGCTCAATCATGTACGACTCTTAGCGAGCCCATGGACTGCAGCCCACCAGGCTCCTCCATCCATGGGATTTTCCAGGCAAGAATACTGGAGTGGGGTGCCATTGCCTTCTCCACATCTGACTAAGATTCCTCAAAATAATCAAGGTCAACAAAAACAAGGAAAGTCTGAGGGGGGAAACAATAACAACCGCAACACAAAAACCATAAAGAAAAGAACAAGGAGATACAACATCTAAATGTAACACAGGAACCCAAAATAGAAAAAGGATATCAGGTTAAAAAGTAATGACACATGAAAAAACTATGGACTTTAGTTAACAGCAACGGATCAACTTTTGGTTCATTAACTGTAACAAATGTACATTATTTATAAGTTACTAACGTGGGAACCATGTGCAGGGGCCAGGGAGCATACATAGGGACTTTCTGTGCTACCTGTTCAGTCTGATCTGTAAGTTTGAAACTGTTCTAAACTATATGCCTATTAGAAAATTAATTACATAAAAAGTAAGAAAAGATAAAACAGTATCATTTACACAAAGCATAAGTACATACATACACGCACCCAAAAATAAAATGACAAAGAAGAAAAACAGAGAAAATTACATGCAACATGTATTACGGACAATATACAGAGTTTCTAACAGTATACAAAAAAAAGAAAAGCCAACAACTTTATAGAAAAGATGGGCAGTGCAGAGAAAAAGAATGTGAATAGTTTTTTAATATGGTCAATCTCTTCTGTAATAAGAGAAATGCAAATGAAAACGACTCTGGGATATTATTTCTCACCTGGTAGATCAATAAGACTGAGAGAAAACATGGAACTCTTATCATTACATCTGACATTCTTATGGGGGAGCATTTAGAAGTAGCTTTTTGACGCAGTGATCACACTTTCAGGGATCTATCCAAAAGATACACCGGGAACATACAAAGAGAAACATGCAAAGGTCTATCCAATCATATCACTGCCAGTCCAGTTCAGTCGCTCAGTCGTGTCCGACTCTCTGCGACCCCATGAACCGCAGCACGCCAGGCCTCCCTGCCCATCACCAACTCCCGGAGTCCACCCAAACCCAAGTCCATTGTGTCGGTAATGCCATCCAACCATCTCATCCTCTGTCGTCCCCTTCTCCTCCTGCTCTCAATCCCTCCCAGCATCAGGGTCTTTTCAAATGAGTCAGATCTTCGCATGAGGTGGCCAAAGGATTGGAGTTTGAGCCTCAGCATCAGTCCTTCCAATGAACAACCCAGGACTGATCTCCTTTAGGATGGACTGGTTGAATCTCCTTGCAGTCCAAGGGACTCTCAAGAGTCTTCTCCAACACCACAGTTCAAAAGCATCAATTCTTCTGCGCTCAGCTTTCTTCACAGTCCAACTCTCACATCCATACATGACTACTGGAAAAACCATAGCCTTGACTAGATGGGCCTTTGTTGACAAAGTAATGTCTCTGCTTTTTAATATGCTGTCTAGGTTGGTCATAATGTTCCTTCCAAGGAGTAAGCGTCTTTTAATTTCATGGCTTCAATCACCATTTGCAGTGATTTTGGAGCCCTCCAAAATAAAGTCAGCCACTGTTTCCACTGTTTCCCCACCTATTTGCCATGAAGTGATGGGACCAGATGCCATGATCTTTGTTTTCTGAATGTTGAGCTTTAAGCCAACTTTTTCACTCTCTTTCACTTTCATCCAGAGGCTCTAAATTCTTCACTTTCTGCATATCACTGTAGTACTGGCTTAAAAACAACAAAACATTAGTGGAGTGTATCAGAAAGGCTAGAAATAGATCCACAGGTACATGGATAACTGATTTTTGACAAGCTGCAGAGGCAATTGAGTGGGGCCAGAATAGCCTTCCTGACAAATGCTTCTGGAACAATAGGATATCCAAATGCAAATAAGTAAACCTCAATCCATACCCCACATGGTATACAAAAATTAAATCAAAATGGATCACAGATCTAAATTTAACACATATAACTGTAAAACTTCTAGGAGGAAACAGTGAAAAAAATCTTTGTAACCTTAAGTAAAGGTTTCTTAGATAAAACACTAAAAGCATGATCCATTATAGAAGAGATAGATGGAGTAGGCTTCATCAAAGTTTTAAAGGTCTGCTCATCAAAAGATATTATTTTCAGGTGGTACCGAGTCTAAATGGGAAGTCTAAGTATGAACTCACGTTGTCTTAAAAAAAAAAAATGCTAGCTTTGTCTATCGAATCAACTCAGTGGCTACAAGAACCCCTTAATGCCTACTTTATGGTCTCTCTCTCTCTCTGTTTCTTACTGAAAGAACACACTGGAGATACTCAGTCAGCCAGGAAATGTACAAGATGAAGCCAGGAGCATGCTATAGAAACAGCAAGTATGCTATCAAAGACTACAGGATTTATATCAAAAAGATCCAGGAGCCAAATTGAATTCCCCTCCCACTGGCCAAAGACGGGATACTTTGAGTAGAAATAAAGATAACAGAAAGAACTCATAATACATATCAAATATGATTAAAACCATGAACTTAAGGATAATTAACTGATTCATGTGAAGAATGCTAGGGAACTAACTCATTATTCTGAAAACTAGGAAATAAAAGAAAAAAGATTTAACTGTATATCCTATCTTCCTTTAAAGACTGTTTCACAAGATAGCATAGTAGCTGACCTGAGGGATGCTGATCTTTCCAGAGGCATTTCAGGAACAAAATTAAGCAGTAATGGGAGAACAGTTTATCATAGCATTGAGCAACCAGTAATAAATCCATGAAGATGAGTGATAATCACCAAAGGCATAGAACATCATAATAAAGAGACAACCAAATGTCATGATGCAATGTCACCTATTTCAGAACTACCCCTCCCATTTTTAAGAGTACTGATCACAGCTCTACATTAACTATAAATTACAAAAATATAAAGGAAAAGAGAATGTATTCAGTGATACCCTGCCATGCCATGAACCCAGACTGTGGAAAATTTCAAGGAAAAAATTACAGTTTCCTCAACAAAAGTGCTGAGGCATGAGAAAAGAACACAAGGAGGAGGAGGAAAATAGAGAAGGGAACTTACTGATGAAAAGGGACAACAAAAATATTAACCAACTGTAATGCACGGATCTTGTTTGGATCCCTAATCATATAACAAACTATAAGTACAAGCATTAGTTGGGCAGTCATGTTGGACTCTTTGCGACCCCATGGACTGCAGCCCTCCAGGCTCCTCTGTCCATGGAATTTCCCAGACAAGAATACTGGAGTGGGTTGCCATTTCCTTCTCCAGGGGATCTTCTTGACCCAGGGATTGAACACCAGTCTCCTGCACGCAGGCAGATTCTTTACCGTCTGAGCTACCAGGGAAGCCCATAAACAAACCTTAAAACTACAGAGACTACGTAAAAACTGTTATTAAGCAATTATTCTTAACTTTAGTCATTTTAGGTATGGTTGTTAGGAATCCCTTTCTTTTAGAGATACATGTAAATTTTAATGGTCAAAAAGCAGTATACATTTTGCAAAGCACAAACAAAGGGACAAATTATGTTGGGATGGTTTCTTATGTGATAAATATGGAATTACAGGTGAAAATGGGATTTGAACCAACAAATCAAAATCAAACAATGAAATAATCTGACAGATGACAATGATATGCCAGGAAATATTTGATGAACTCCAACCTTTCCACCTGAAGCCAAACAGAAGCCAAACACAATAAGACAAAAAGCAGTTTTATATATAAGGCCCTATATGTTTTAATTTTCATGAACATCCTGTGTAGTATCATCCCCAAGTTACAGATGAAGAAACAGACTCAGGCAGTCCCCAGGAGCTGGTCAATACCACCTACATTCAAGACCCGAACCTCCCACTCAGAGCCAAGGCTCCCAGACAGCTCGAAAATCTGCACAGAGTGACTGACGCTTTTCAGAGATAGTAAACCACAGGATTATAGACATCACCTGGCTTCTTCAGATACTCAACTATTCTGTAATTAACTATGATACATGGTTTCCTTCTAGTTCCCTTTCTAATGGTTCTGAATGTCTTCCTTTCTTGGAATGTAACTCTTTTCCAAAAGAGTCTTGTTATAATAAACTCCTATTTTGGATATAAATGCAATTTTTTAGGAGAAAGGCATAGCGGATAAAAGGAATAAAGGATGAGATTTGCAGCATTAATTTATTTTCTTAATGTTGCACATCAACATTTTTATGCTAAGTAGTAAGTTAGAATTTGGTTCATAAAATTGTTTTAAATGAAGTGTGTGTTCAGGAGAAGGTGATTTTAGAGAATTATGTACTATTTGGCTTTAGAAATGAAATTCTTTATGGCAGCCTACTGGATGATTTGCAGTATTAAGTGTTGCTGCTAATAATCTTGTGGCTATATTTAATGCTATTCAAAACTGTGTTATGAATCGGTGCTTGTAAGGGCAGAAATCTTTCTATCTAAGATGTATGTTCAATGAACAGAATCTAAGATCTGCATACTGACTTGTATCGATGGCCGATCAGCCTAGGCTTGGAGCATTGAAAAAAGCCTCAGTTTGTTTTTCTCAGGAGAGCAGAATATAGTAACAAGGAATACTTGAACAGTAAGTGTGCAGGCAGAGCACCTGGGAACATCCAGTCTCTACATCTACCTGGCTGTAAGCAAGACTTTCAGCTTCAGCAACCTCATCTGAGCAACAGAGAGAAAAGGAACTTCTTCACCCTGGCACGTGCTGAGATTCAGTATCAGCCACTATCATCAGTACTAAAGAACTTAGCTGGCTACCCCTTGGTTGATAATTTCTATTATTAACTCAAGGCGAAAAGTCCTATCTAAGAACACAGTGAAGCCCTGCCCCTACTAACAGGTCAGATAACGAGGTATGCGAGTATTTGTCTGAAGGAGCTGGTTTTCAAACAGAACTCCATGGACAGGCTCAGGGCTTCCAACAACTCTTAAAATATTTAAAAACTTTCAGAGTGTGGAGAAGTGTACATTTTTCTGAAGAGAAGGTTCAGACTTTTTCTCATATTCTCAAACAGGCTCATAACCACCAAAAGCTATAAATCTCTGTCTCACATTGAAGGATTAAAATCTGAACTCACTAACAGGGCGGCGGAGGTGATCTTCAATTGCCTCTCCAACCTAGCTTCTTCCCCTTCATCCATCACCACAGCTTCCTTTGCTATCCCAGAAACATCAGGCTTTCTCGGTTCTCCCAAATACACGGCTTGGCTTCTGCACCGTACACCTCTGCCCACGTCCTCTGTTCTCTGTCTTCCGACCTGTTACACAGCTGTCTCCTTTTGAGACTGCACTCAGACATGACCTCCAGGAATCCTCCCTACCCCTGTCTATGGTACACTGCGTGCTGCTTCCTAGGCTTATGTAATAGTCTATATGTATTTGTAATACTGCACTTCTTTTACCTCATTGAAAAAATGATCTAAAAGATTTAGTAAAGTTTTTTGACAGAAACCTACTCATCATTAATCTAGCAAAACATAAATCTAGCAAAATATAAATAATGTGACATGATGTGCTCAGTCATGTCTGACTCTTTGTGACCCCATGGACTGTAGCCCGCCAGGATCCTCTGTCCATGGAATTTTCCCAGCAAGAACACTGGAGTGGGTTGTCATTTCCTCCTCTGGGGAATCTTCCTTACCCAGGGATTGAACCCGTGTCTCCTGCATTCGCAAGTGGATTCTGAGCTCATCTGATTCTGAGCTCAATTTGGAAAGCTCATCTGATATAATAAATAAGTCCTTGTTAATATGTTGGTTGAATGAATACATGAAAAAATTGTCCAAGTTCTTTCATTTTTCTGAATGCTGGCTTTGTTTCTGGAAATATTTTATAGTGTGAAATATGCTCAGAAAAAATATTAAGCTCTATTCATAGCTTTTCAATTACTATTATCAAAATTTCAAAGAGGGCCCACTTCTTAATAGGCTAGCTTCACCCAGGAGAAAATAAATCCTTTCTCACTGTCCCTTGAGCAGCATTTCTGTATATTAAAGTTGCCTGATAATATAAGACCAGTGTTCCCTATTCTGTGCCTTTTACCTTGAGGGCTTCTGGTAGGAGTGAAATTGGCTTCCTATCTTCAGACAACTGGAAAGGCCAACATGCATGTAATTAATCAATTCTGAGGCTCTCTATCAACATGACTTTCCAAAAGAGAAAAGCTCGGGGTCCATTATCATTACTATCTCAGCTACAATAGAATATTTTTCCACCTTGGTAAGGAAACTGATTATGTCCATTCACTTCTATTTAAAACCTTATCTGCACTCCACAAAGGTGGCAGTGAAGCCTGATTCTGTTAGAGAAGAAGTTGGCTTTACACGTTATACTTGCTTAATGAATTTACCACTGAAAATTGCTCCTTCTACACCAAATGACATCATACTAAGCTCACGAATCATAAAATCAGAAACAGAATTACAGAAGGGAGAGACCTAAAGGGCCAATTGGACGTGGACTCGGAACCTGGCTTCATCGTTAAATGGAAGACTGATCCTTGACAAGTCACTGCATCTTTCTAAGACCTAGTTTGCGCCTTAAAATCAGGTCCTACTGGCTCCAACTCAAAAGATGTTATGAGAGCAAAGTAGTTCTCTCATCAGAAAGTGCACAGAATAACCTGAGGAACGTTTTCAAACATACGTAAGCCACGGCTCAGAGACTACCTAGTTGGAATTTCCAGTATGTTCCTTCAAAAAGCTATCAATACACATGGACAAATTACCATACAGAGGTGCATCCAGGCAATAGTGTTCCAAGCAGCCACGGATAAAAGAAAGAAGATGATCTCTATTACTGAACATAGAGCAGTCTCCAAAATTACCTTTCTTTTCCACAAGGATCTAGAATATTCTGAAAGAGGGTGGTGGCGATGAAGAGGGTAATAATGAAAACAAGACATCTGATGATAACTTTTTATGAAGCTTTTGACCAGTGTAATTACTTTAAAATAATAATTAAAAAAGAAAACCTTATAACTACAAAGAAACTGTGACAAGTGAACCTAAGAGTTAAATCTACAGCATAACCACAGAAAGAACAAAATTTATGATTTCAAATGACAAATTTTAGACACAATACTCTGGCTGGACTAAAATTTAAAGACAAATGGAAAGATCCGCAAAGAAATTTTAAATTCCTTTCAGTAGTTTACTATTTAGTGGTAGTTTAGGTATTATAATTTTGAAACTAGTACTATACACTATAGTATAAAACAAGCATGTTATTTCAAATCAGGAATTTTGAGGGAGGGCGAAAGAAATAAAAATATAATAATGTGATGTGACATCTGCAATTTAATTTCAAATGGTCACCCTCCCCTCAAATACACCTATTCATAGATAGAGTATGCAATGCTTAAAACATTTAAAGTGGTTGGGATGTGCTGCTTATTATACTATTCTTTCAAATTCTCTGCATATATGACAATTTTCACAATAAAAAGTTCACAGGGAAGAAAAAAAATAAAAACCTATGCAGATGATTCTAGCACCAGCTCCTAAAGGCAGCACTCTCAGGGCATAGAGGAGACTTAAACTGGTTACTCTTCCTTCATGCTTTTGGGGCCTCCACAAGGTTCAATGCAATTCAGAGAGGAAGCAGTGATTCTGACAAGACAGCAACTACAAAGCAAAGCGGATAGGACTAGGTTTCAGAAAACTCCCTAGACTGTTGATGGATTTTCCACACACTCGCAGTGCTGGTCTATGCAGTTTCCTCATCTGAGAAACAGGAACAACGTCCCTGCCTACTAACTTCAAAGGGCTGCTGAGAATCAAGTGAGACGATGATGAAGGTCCTTTGCAAACTCTAAAATATTATTTTTGGTAATTTTCCAGCATTTCCAGAATACACATTATTTCACAACTCACGCATGGCTCTTGAAAGTCTTCAGTGATGGTTTAATATTCAGCATATCTTCGACATTCAGAGCATCCAACCTACTTAACAACATATCAGCAGTGTCTCCATCTGCTTCAGAAAACAACAGGAAATCAGGGGCATCCCCGGCATTCCATTTTCTGTCAAAGTTTACCGTTCTCACTCTCTCTCAGTCTATTATCAATCATCTTGGTTATGCTCTGCTTTGCTAATTTGCTTCCTGACTCATATATATTTTGATAAATTTTATTGTTAAATTATAACTTATGCATCAAAGTCAAATATTCTAATTCTGATGATGATAAAGTTATAAAGGACTAACAGGAACTTTTAAAAGACTAATATATATATGGAATAATGGTTTTCAGGAAAAAGAATCCTCCTCCTCCAAAAACCTTCCTCTCAGTCAGATCGGCTTAGCAGAGGTAAGACTCTTGCGGTACGTGTGTGTGTGCATGAATAGTGTGGTAGGGTTGCTAAGTTGCGTCTGACTCTTTGCAGCCCCATGGACTGCAGCCTGCCAGGCTCCTCTGTCCATGGGATTTCGGGGTTGCCATTTCCTCCTCCAGAGGATCTTCCGGACTCAGGGATCAATTAGATGTGTCATATGTATGTGTGTGTATGTATGAGAGTGAGGTACCTGAGCCACTCCTTGAAAGAGCTTCAACATACCCAGCATGAATGCATAGTTTGAATAAGTACTCTTGAATCCCAGCCCTCCTAGCTTAAGTTTACTTGGATAAATATCCCACTTTTTCTTCGATTTTGATTGCACTGGAACAAATAAGATCAAAATGCTCTCCAACTCAGGGGAAAAAAGAAATCTTAATTGGATGAGAAGTCATACAACTCAGCTGGAACTGTATGAAGCTCTTTATCCAGAAGCTGTCACTGGTGCCAACCTTCTTCCCAGAGGCTCATTTCATTTCCCCGCTGCTAACACTAAAATCACTTCACAGTTCATTGATACTGCATTGGCAACCCTTTGTTTTCAATCAAAGGAAGATGCTGAAGCAATGCTCAATTGGACTACGTATACATGACACAGTGTACTTGCGTCCTTGCCACAGAGGACTGGGGGGCGGGGGGGAGGGGGAAGTAAAGGGAAACATGCCACTCAGCATCCAGTATTCCATGACTTTCCCCAGAAGTGGATTAGGGTAAATTATGATGACAGGCCTGAGACAAACGCTGACGCTATCTCTTCTATTGTTTCACCTGTGCATCGTGACTTCTAACCTGATTCTCAGTCACTCATGGCTGAAAACAAAAGGCCACTGTTCAAATATAAGTTTTTAAACAGTTTCCATGGAGACTGAATTTTATATTTCCTCCCTTGCTGCTTTGGAATCACTAAGGGATTGCCACTGGTTTTTGCTGATGGGCATCTTTCTATAAATCTCCCTGAATGAAAGATTTCTTTAAGGTCAAAGAACTGGTATGTTGTGTGGGTGAGCAGTGGGCATCAGGGTGGTCATTTCTACCTTTAGCCTTGAAGCGTCATGGTATTCAGGTTGCTTTAAAATCTACCACCCCTGCCACGTCCTCCTCATGTATTTGCTTGAGAATTAGCGCACCTGTGCTTCCCTGGGTGCCCCAGTGGGTGAGAATCTGCCTGCCAATGGAGGACACAGAATCAGTCCTCGGTCTGGGAAGATCCCACGTGCTGCAGAGCAACTAAGCCCATGAGCCACAGCCATGAGGCCCACGATCTAGAGCTCGTGGCTTGAGCCGCAACTGCCGCGTCCACGTGCTGCAACTCCTGAAGCCGGCACATCCTACAGCCAGCACTCTGCAATAGCAGAAGCCGTCGCAAGGAGGAGTCTGCACGCCGCTCTCAGGCGTAGACCCCTGCTTGCTGCCATTAGAGAAAGCTCACACACAGCAACGAAGACGCAGCACAGCCAAAAGTAAGAAGTAAGTAATTTTTTTAATAAAAATAAGAGAGAACTGCAAACCACAGCCACTAAAAGAAGCTATTGCTCCCCAGGTGAACTTCCAGCAAACTAGGAAGAACGCATACGCCAAGAAGGAAATAAGTAGATGAAGTCAGAGTCTCTGACTGCCAAACTGGGATGCTCAGGCACCCTGTATTTTACAAGGGGCGGCACCAATGAACACTCCTGATGATGAGAATAGTATGTGAGATCACCTAAAACTTCTGTTTATTTGGATTTGGCTTGGCCGCCTCATGCGAAGAGCTAACTCATTGGAAAAGACCCCGATGCTGGGAAAGATTGAAGGCAGGAGAAGAAGGGGATGACAGAGAATGAGATGGTTGGATGGCATCACCGACTCAATGCACAGGAGTTTGAGCAAGCTCCAGGAGTTTGGGTAAGGGGCCTGGTGTGCTACAGTCCACGGGGTCGCAAAGAGTCGGACACGACTAAGGGACTGGACTGAACTGAAGCACCGGATGGACGGCGCGTGGCTGCTGTTATTTCACCTTTGATTAAGAACAGGCAACTCTGTGTTTTCAAGGTTTAGAAAGTGAGAGAAATTACAACCTAATAAATTTTGTTTTATGGATAAACTGCTTGAGGCCCAGTTTCAAAAAATGATTTCAAAAAGTGATGAAAGGAGTCCAGATGAGGGAAGTTCAGAGAGGCTTATTTGGAAATTCTGTGCAGGAGACACAGAATTTGAGGAGGGCTTTGAAAGAAGAGAGAGATTTCAACAGAAAATATTTTGGGGCAGAGAAAGGAGTGACTGTGGTCAGTTTGAAAAACAAGAGAGAGGTCAGTTTCCCTAGGTCATGGAATGCTAGAACATGGACCAGAAAGAGGGAGATGTCAAGGTCTGACTCAGAGCTTCACACTGGTGCCCAGACCAAGGTGCCCATGGAAAGAAGGGCCTTTTGGGGCCATGGAGCTGGGTGTAGGCCACGAGGACCCTCTGCTTGCTTTGGAAGAGAATATGGACTTAGAGCAGGTCACGCCATATTTCACCAGCATTTAGTGAGACAATTAGGGCCCATACATGTGTGACCCATCTTACAGAGCTGCAGCGTGGCAGCAGCACTCCAGGCTGTCCTGGGAAAGAAAGAGAAACATGGTCCCCAAAACATCCCTGCTCTGGTTTTGAATTTGGAAAAGGGACTCACCCAAGTAATTGTGTAGGCCATCATTAGTTCTGAGGTTAGTCAAAACAATTCCAACTGCTTATGAGAGTACAATAAAAAAGGGCTACAATAATAAAGAGAAAGATATTTCTATCTCCTCTCCATTTAATATTCAACCATAATAACTTGGCTTCTACCTACATTTTATCATGAAAACTGTACCTTATCAGTTGCCAAACTCATATCATTTCTTTCTTTTTAATTCTTGACACCGTTACTGATCACTCCCTGGTCTCTTAAAACTCTAAACCACCTCGGTTTCAGCAGCACTCTCTCTTAGTTCTATTTCTTTTCCTTGAAGGCATTCCTAGAGTTCTACCATCTACCATGGCTCTTTTCATTCTATACCTTCCTTCCAGGGTAATGAGTCCGGTTCCAAGTTTTTAATTATCACATATATGTGATGATTCTTACAGTATTACCATCAGGCCATGCCAAACACATAAATTTCCTGCAACCCTTTAAGGCAATTTTACTCATTTCCAAAAAAGACCAATCTCATTTCCAAAGAAAGATCAGTCTCTCTATGTCCAAGATCAGCTGACCATCTTCCCATTTTCTCCTGTTCTTCTCATATTCTCTGCTTCAAAGAAAGACAACACCCAGTTGCCTAATCCTAATCCTAGGCATTGCATTGACTCCTTCCTCTGTGTTCCTGGGAAGACTTTGGAGTCCACATCCCAAGGAACTCTACCATCCTTTCTTCACACCCATGCTTACTTAAGTTTCCTTACTCATCATTTCCTTCTTGGATTGAATGGCCTCTATCTCTACCCTAACCAGTTTATCCTTCACACTGCTACCAAACTATCTAAAATGTTAACCTAATGCTATTTCCCTGATAAAAAAGCTGAATACCTGAACTTGGCCCTCAATATAAAGACCATCTTCCTGAGAATGCAAACGAGCCCCTCATGATCTAGAACCTTAATTCTAGCTGCATCTCCTATGGCTCCCCAGGATCCAGTATTTCAGAGTTCCCACAAAGATGGCAAGTTCTCTAAGGCTCCTTTGCCTTTTAACATTAAAGGCTGCCCATTTGTCATCTGGCCTCACCTGATCTTAGATGCAGCATGCAGGATCTTTGATCTTAGTTGTAGCATGTGAAATTTCAGTTGCTACATATGAGATCTAGCTCCCTGACCAGGGATGGAACCCGGGCCCCCTAAATCGAGAGCGTGGACTATTAGCCCACCAGGGAAGTCCCTCATTAAATGTCTTCATCCCTTTCTTTGCCTGACTGCTCATCAGCTAGGATCTCCCTGAGACACTGGGCACACTCTCACCATAAGCTCTGGGCCCAGTCTGGGTTAAGTGTTTTTTTCTGTGCTGTCCGCACAGTACCCAGCGTTTCCTCATAATGAGTATAAATTTTGCTATTTATTCTTCCATCCTTTCCTCTGAAGTCTGCATAGCAGAACAGAAGCAGTGCCTTTTACTTCTGCAGACGCACTGCCCACCACCATGTATATCACATCTGTGGTGCTTAAAGAATGCTTTTTGTTGAAGCATTCTATGCTGAACTACATCAGGCTTCCCTGGTAGCTCAGCTGGTGAAGAGTCTGCCTGCAAAGCAGGAGACATCAATTTGATTCCTGGATCTGGAAGATCCCCTGGAGAAGGGATGGGCTACACACTGCAGTATTCATGGGCTTCCCTGGTGGCTCTGATGGTAAAGAATCCACCTGCAATGTGGGAGACCTGGCTTCGATCCCTGGGTTGGGAAGATCTCCTGGAGAAGGGCATGGTGACCTACTCCAGTATTCTAGCTTGGAGAATTCCATGGGCAGAGCAGCCTGGTGGGCTACAGTCATGGGGTCACAGAGTCAGACACGGCTGAGTGACTACAGCATATGCTGTTCATCAACCAAAACAGAATCAGCAGAACAGAAAACAAGCCTTCAAAAATACATACTTTGGGAGTGTGTGGTTTCACTTCTTAAAGAAAGCTAGTTTCATTGAACATGGGTAAAATCACAGAGGGTAAGTTCCTACAGAGATTTAAAGCAGACATTCGGGTGCTTACAAAATGAGAGTTGCACGGCTCTAAAATTTTGTTGTCTTACTGCAAATACATATACAAATGCAAATACATTCATTTCTATTTGCAAAGCACAGACACAGATGGAGAGAACAGACGTATGGATACTGGGGGCTGGGGGAAAGGAGGATGAACTTGGGACACTGGGATTGATATCTATACACTATTGATCCTATGTATAAAATACATAATTAATAAGAACTTACTGTATAGCACAGGGAACTCTACTCAATGCTCTGCGGTGACCTAAACAGAAAGAAAATCTGAAAAAGAGGAGGTATGTATATACAGTATAGCTGATTCACTCTGCTGGACAGCAGAAATTGATACAACATTTCAAAGCAGCTATACTACAATAAAAATTAATTTAACAAAAGGATGTGGTTAAAAAAATAATATTAGTTAGTACAGTGTTCGACAACAGGAGAGGTTTTTGTTTTATGTTTTTTAAGCGCCATATAGTGGAGGGAGAGGAAAAGCACACAGCCAGGAGGAGGGGAGGAGGAGTGTAGAAACATTTTGCTAGAAAGCTGGGCAAGGTTTGAAGCGAGGGAAGGAAGGGGGTGCTTAGGGCAGCTGTGTGTCTGGGGGCAGTCCCTGTGGGAAAGAATCTGCTGCCCTGGCGTATGGAGCAGACAAGCCACAGAAAAAGCGCAAGCAAAGTGATGAGACACTCTGAAGAGAGTCTAGGTTGGAGGCTGCGTGGCAGGACTTCCCGGAGAAGGAAGCTTGGCTAGGCACAGGACAGAGGAAGGAAGCGGGGTTAGCGGTTTGCCTTGTGGAAGAAGAAAGGGAGATCAGGCGAGCTCCGTGCGACAGGTCATTTACAGACATGAAATGCCCTAGTGGTCCTTTGTTAGATATCGCTGCATGAAATCTACTTCATTTGCAGCATAAATTTCCTCACAAAGAAATGCTATGCATAACCCTGGGCAAATCATTTTACCTGTAAGTCCCTGCCATTGCTCATCTATAAAATGACCTCTAAGGCTTCATACTATTTACACTAATATTGAATGGCTGTATGCTTCAGGATAAATTATACAAAAGATTCTAAGATGGCAAGCCACAACAAAAATTGAGAAGATATAGGAGGAGAATGAAATAATAATTTTAAAGAAAGGTATTATAAGTGGATAATAAATAATGAAAAGATTATCAGTGCTGTCTATAGGGTCTAATCACTCTGAGAATCACTTCTCTGAGTTATCACTGATGAGAGGGGGCTGGATGTGTGGACAGACAGACCCAAACCCTCAGCTCTCTGCAGAAACCGTCATGCATACCAAATTTACATCATGAATACTCAGCTTTTCTCAATCAGACTACTAACATCTTTCTATCGTATTCATTACCAGTATTACAAATGTATAATGGAGAAGGTGTCAGGACTTTATACAGTAAATAATAGATCTAGTGAGATGAAAAAAAAAAGCAGTAAGAAATATGACTATGATCATAAGGAATTAATATTTACAACATATTTAGACGTTTGTTCAACTGAGTTAAAAACCAACAGCATCCATTCTGTAACCATTCTCTTGTACATCAGATATTAGAATCCTAAATAGGAATCAGCAACGAGGTTTAGGCTAATGCAAAAGGCACGCCTTATTAACTCTCGGACATCTCATTTCTTGGTCATAAATCCTATTAACTTGTATTACCAACTGCCATAAAACTTGGAGATAAAAGATAATTTATGCTCAGTGTACAGAAGCTAATGTTTCTGGACTTCTGAGAAGCACAGGACCAGAAAATGAGAAAGTGTGTATGTGAAATCAGCAGCCACTCACACTGCATGGTGAGTGTGACAAACACGCTCTCAGCATCTGGCTGGCTTCACAAGGACACAGCCTAACCCGGCATTGACATCAGTGGGGTTTCATGGCTAAAATGTCTCTCACCAATTTCATAAAACCTGTTCATAAAAGGGCATGATGTCTTGTTAACAACACCTTTTTTTTTTTTTGGAAGTAAAAGAGGGATGCTTGCTTTTCAAGGAGTAGCAATTATGCATTCTATTTTTAATTTGCTACTTTAAAATGGCAGTTTGAACATCTCTTCAAGCAAGTGCTACCTACTGCGGTTTTCATTCATAATGAAATGCTTGACCCCACAGCAAGTGAAATATGCCAGAATACTACCAAAAAGAGATTATCTATTAAAAGTCAACCTGCTAAAAACTTCCAGTCTCCCAAATTTATATAGACCTGGAACTACACTATTGTCTCCTTGTTTTAAAATCCAATTTATAATTAACAAAAACAAGTCAGAGGAAGGGGGCTAAAAAGAGAATTAGATGAAAGATTTTAGGCTGCAACAATCTATACAACTTTAAGCGAATGTGCTCAAGACACAGAGGCCTGTGACAAATGACTAATATACCTTTAATGAATGAAGGATGATGGTTTATTCATGCAGCAGTCTCACCAGAGTCCTGTATGTAGACTCTCCGAAAGAAACACAGAACATTACAGAAACACTAAGATGAACTGAAGGTAGGGAGGCTTTTTCCGAAAAATCAGGAGAAGCACATTTTAGTTCCATGGCCCAGGGGTACCCCAGGTACTTGAACCATCACGGAACAGACACAGCACTAAAACATTGTTATCAGCCGAAGACCACGTCTCATTCCTCCTGCTATTATCTTCAACTTCAGACAACCTAGAATCATAGAACCAATTCTAGAAGATGCTGTCCTCAAAAACAACACTTAAATGATAATTAACATTTATATTGAATTTTTAGTTCAGTTCAGTCACTCAATTGTATCTGACTCTTTGTGGCCTCATGGACTACAGCACGCCAGGCCTCCCTGTCCATCACCAACTCCCAGAGTTTACTCAAACTTATGTCCATTGAGTCGGTGATGCCATCAAACCATCTAATTTTCTGTCATCCCCTTCTCCTCCTGCCTTCAATCTTTCCCAGCATCAGGGTCTTTTCAACTGAGTCAGCTCTTCACATTCAGGTGGCCAAAGTATTGGAGTTTCAGCTTCAACATCAGTCCTTCCAATGAACACCCAGGACTGATCTCCTTTAGGATGGACTGGTTGGANTCATAAGTATACCATTAAAACTGCTTAAAAATATGATAAGACTGATTGGTATCTTAAGCCCTCAAACACACTCATTTGGGGTTTTGCATTTGTCCTAGAAGCTGACTGACAACTCTGTCATACAGAGTGAAGCCAGTCAGAAAATCATGTAAGGTATATTAACGCATATGGGTGGAATCTGAAAAAGTGGTACAGATTATATTATTTACAAAACAGAAAGAGAGACACAGACATAGAGGGAAAAAAGTATGGATTCCAAGGAGGGATGATGGGGAGAGGTGGGATGCATTGGGAGACTGGGGTTGACATGTATACATTATTGATACTATTCATAAAATAGGTAACTAATGAGCACCTACTGCGTGGCACACCTCTACTCAGTGCTCCGCTGCTGCTAACTTGCGTGCGAGTCTTTGCAACCCAGTGGACTGGAGCCCGGCAGGCTCCTCGGTCCACGGGACTCTCCAAGCAACAACACTGGAGTGCGTTGCCATGCCCTCCTCACTCAGTGCCCTATGGTGGCTAAATGGGAAGGGAATCCAAAACTGGGGGGATATGTGTCTACATACAGCTGTGCAGTAGAAACTCACACAGCACTGTAAAGCAACTGTACTCCAATACAAAAAACAAGTGACTGAGAAGCAGGGACCCAGGAAGTGTCTCCGGGCGGCCCCGCCAAGCCCCCAGACCAAAGTCTGTGCTAAACATTCTCACTGCTCCCGTGATCGAGGGTGTGGTCTTGCATGAGCTTTCTGCTTTATACTACGCAATCATTACTTGCTTAGAGATAAGGTAATTTTCTAGTCATTTCAATAAGATAAAAACAAACAGACCAGAAAGAGATTCTAGACGGCCTGGTGGCTTAGACAGTAAAGAATCTGCCTTTAGTGCAGGAGACCCAGGTTCGATCCCTGGATGGATGGGAAAGATCCCCTGGAGAAAGAATGGAGACCCACTCCAGTAATCTTGCCTGGAGAATTCCATGGACAGAGGAGCCTGGAGGGCTACAGTCCAGGGACGCACAAAGACTGAGTGACTAACACACTCACAGTGTGTGTAGGCACGCTCATCATGATCACTGTGTTTGGGGAACTGGGGATTCTCTTCTTTAATGATTAAACTTTGAGTGATATTACAAATGAAAAGAAAAGATGATTACATTACTAGACATTTTGTATAGGGTCCCAATCCCAGACTTTCTCTCCCAACTTCAGCTTCTGGCCCTCTGACAGAGACTATGCCCTCTGCTCAGTCCTCTTCCCAGCCCACGGCTTCCTCTCTTAGACCACCTCACACTGGGCTGAGGCAGTGTAACTGCATTTGCACCAAAGGCAATGCCAGCCACTGCCATGCCTGGCCTTTAAAAACATGTGGTGCCTGGTGGTCCAGGTGTTGAGACTTTGCACTTCCAAAGTAAGGGGCATGGGTTAGATCCCTGGTTGGGGAAGTAAGATTGCACATGCCACACAGCCAAAGAACAAAAACATTTATAAAAAATTTAAAGAAGAAAACACGCAGTGCCACGCCTGTAGTTTTCGTTTTTCCCCTGCTGCCTCAATGTGTCCCAACTGGCTCAGATACGAAGTAGACCATACCGCCCAAACCATATTCTCCATGAATGAGAAAAAAAAAAAAAAAATTAAGCATAATCTCAGTTAAGCCTTTGAGATTTGGGGGTTAATTATCACTGCAACATACCCAGGGTAGATTAGTACCCTGGTCAATTGACAACAAAAAGCTAGGGAAAAAAAGGGGGTGGGATCTTTCCAAATGCATCAAACATCTCCTCTCCCCCACAAAGAATACTCAAAACCCCAAAACTAGGTTTTGATTGAAAAGGAACACCAAATCTAACTTTCACCTTACACGCATTTGATTTTTTTTTTTTAACCAAATCGTGAACCTGCACTTCAATTTCTTCAGCCTCCGAGTGTGGAAGGTCATCAGGGGAGTGAGCCTGAGCAAGGTAGGAGTGTAAAGCAGACTGCCCTGCTTAAGCGACACTCACAGAGCAAAGACGAACAGAAAGAACACTCCCACGGGAATGCTAGGGAAACTGCTGACCAAATTCTGGATGAGAAGAAGAACAAGTCTTCCTGGGCCATCTGTAATCAGAAGTCAAACTCCCAGCAGAACCAGCTTCAAAATATATACCACCTAGATGGTCTCCCAAAAATCTCAGACAAAAGCTCTTAAGTTTTTAGTGTCTATAAATAACTGGGCTAGAAATCCACTCCAGAGTCTTCTTGGACTCACTGTTAACTCCTATTTCAAGTAATTCCCGTGGGTAAAGTTCTCAGAAACACGAGGTCACAGAGAAAAATCACAAAATACAGAATGAAATCAAGGTTACAAAATATAAAAGGAAAAAAGAACAGAAAAGACAGCTAACTTATAAAGACTGCAGATATCAGAATTATTCTGGACTATCAAGGAAGTACAACAATTACATTTTAAGAGTTTTTAAAATGTGAGTAAGGGGAAAGTATGTAAGAGAGATGAATCATGACAGGAATTTAAAAGCCTTTGCTACGAAAAGGATAAATTTAATAGCAAAACAGAACAGCTAAAGCAGAAGAGTGAAGTAGTTTGCAGAGATGATGAGGAACTTCAGAATGCAGCTCAGAGGAACTAAGAAAATATGAAGGAAGTTTTGAGATATATGTGATACAATTAGAGGATCATATATATGTGTGTGTGTGTGTGTGTATACACACACACACACACACATACACTCACTTGGAGTTGCAGAAGAAGAAAGAAAGAGCATGTGATGGGACAATATTTGAAAATATAATGGCTGTGAGTTTTTCAAACTGAGGACAGACAGCAGCCTAGAGACGGAGGGAGAATTAATTCTAAGAAATCCCAAGCTGAATACATTTTAGGAAGTCCATATTTATACAACAAAGGTACAGAACACCACAGACAATGAAAAGATGTTAAGAGCAGAAGTCATTTTTAGACATGGCTTTTGCTATCAGTTAATGTTCCAACTTCACTTTTCAAAAATTATCTTATGGTATCTAGTTACTTCTTAGCCAGAATATTTATACAGAGACAAGTTACAGTTGACTACTTTAGTATCCATAGAATCTTATACATAAAATCACAATAAAACAATAAAGTTAATGCTTCACAGCTGTAGAAAGTTTCACACTTCAGAAAGTGTCGGGAAATTGTAAGTATTTAACAAACACCTAATTAGAAATCTAAGAAGCATATCTGTGCATGTCAGACTGCTAACTGAACCGTTTTAATGACTTTGCCATAGCTTATGGCAAAAAACTTCACACTCTAGTATATATCATTCAAGGCTTTTCACAGTCAGGGTCTAACGATCTTCTGGACCTCAGAGTCTTCTGAGTCTGATATTTAGGTATTTTCCATACGGCTGCTCAGTATTACTGGCATGTCCCACAACATGCCCTACAGCTCTATCTTTCTTTAGTGGCTCCTTCTAACTGGAATGACTTTCCCATCATTTCCCGTAACAGAGATCTGCTCATCCTTCAAGAGTCTGTTGAAATGTAAGCTCAACAGAATGCATGTTCCATGAAAGCAAGGGTTTTGCCCTTGCTGGCTGCTGTATCCTCAGAAAAGCACCTGACACACAGCAGGTACTCAGTAAATATTTGTTAATTGACTGAATAAAATGTGAATGCCTCTGTAAGCATTTCCTTACCGCACCCATGACCAGATTATATAATCTTTCATCATCTTTAAGTTCTAAACTTTCAATCTAGCTTTATGTTTGTGTTTAATAAATGTCTCCTTCACAGGACATGTACTACAGATCTTTAGAACTATAGTTCTAAAGAACCTATGTTACTATTTCTGTTTAATCTTCAGTTACCCAGCAGTGTAACAGGTAGGCAGCAGGCACTCCGTAACTGTTTGCTGACCAAATAAATGGACACCATGAAGTTTGAAAACTGAATTCTTCACCTTCCTTTTTACATCTCATAGAAAGTGTTCCAGAAAGCAACAAAGCCAGGCAGTGCAGGAAGAAAAAAAAAAAAAAAACACGCACAAGTGGCTGAACAATGGTGAGCATGCATTATAACTTGCCATATTAGCCAAATAACAATTTTTAGGAAATGACAAGCTACAGATGGTGAACAGCAGATGGAGTGGAAGCAAAGCTATATGTAGCACACTACAATGAGAGGCAAAAAAGAAAAAAAAAAACCGTCCACTGTTTTTAAAAAATGCTACCAAGCTATCATTTTTCAAACTGAAATATACCCATCAACCTCGTAAAACATGTTTACATAATAAGAATTCTATTCTAAGCACTACATTGATAGAAAATTCTCTTGCTGTTTATCATGGGAAATGAATGACATCATCATGAAAGTGAAATTAACAAGCAAGCAACTTATGAACAGTAAAAGTTAAAAACTTTAAGTACTTCACAAAATGAAATACAGTTTCCAATTACAACAACACTGAAAATATTGGAGAATTCCGTTTGCAATATTTGCCAAGCTTTGTGCTTCCTCTGCTGAGATTTTTCTCAAGTGACACTCATATTCAGCTGCTCAAAATGCAAAAATGCTAAATTTAATTCTTAATCAATTTAATTAAAAACCTTATTTCCTTCCTTTGGTTTTGTTTTTCTAAGTACAGCAAAATGAAAGTTTTGCAGCTTCTCTTCCACCTATTTTCCCCTTCACTGACTGGAGGCAGTCAAACTTGTCAACTTCACTCAGTTGAAACACATAAACTGGGCAAATGCTTTCGCCTTATCTATAAAAATCTTACAGGTTTTGTACAAGCAAAGTGCGGACACTATTTAATCCTCACTTACTGGTTGGAGCAGGTAGACGAGAGATTCCTCTTGGATTATTATAACGGGCAAAGAAGTTATTTGAGGCGCTTGGAACAAAGTGCTCACAGATGCCATGATCTGGTCAAAACGTCCAGCAAGTCCTCCCAAGGTCACAATCATATCCACCTATGAAACCAAAGGAAAATCGGCAGTCACATGTTTAAGGAATTTAAAATGATTAAATAGCACTGAATACTGCTACGGAGCTTTCAGTACTCTCTTTTATTAGGTAAGCCACGAAGAAACGGCAGACATTGACTGTGTTGTTCAGATGAAGCAGTTAAGTCCCATGATTGGTTAAGTAGCAGTCAGCTTCTGAGAGCAACATTTTTGGTACCAATCGTTAAGTTTTTCCCATTTGCCTATTCAGCTGGAAAGCTAACCAACTCTTCCTATAAAACTCAGCTCCATGTTTCTTCCACGTGAACGTCTTCCCAAATCCACAGGTGGTGCTGCCCCCATCTACCCCCCATAACACCCGACAGTGAGGGAGCCTCTTTTACAGGTCTGAGGTCTGTCATTGGCCCCCGCCACAATCCAAGTATGTTAAAGACCTGAACTGTCTTCACTGAGCCCAGCAAGTTGCCTAAATTCTCTGTACCACATTTTTCTGTTCACATGGAAAAGCTGGCTAACAATGGCCAATTGATAGGGTTGTTCTGGGGATTAAATGAGGACACTAAATGGGTTAATAAGTGCAAAGACTTAAAACATGTTCACAACACAATGATTGCTTAAAACATGTCAGCCGCTCTTCCATCGCATTATTTTTGGTATTATTACATCTATATTACTATTAATATGTTTATTATTGTTATATGTCATTTGATGTGTTATATTTTTCACTTAACACTTTAAAGAAAGCATTTCCTATCATTACAGTGTAGTTTATTTAAACACTTCCCTATTGTGGATAACACATTTCCACGCTATTTATATATAAAATTTCTGCGATGCTCTCCTAACTTATAAGAACAATGGCTGAAGAATGGCCATGGAGCAGGGGAAGAGTGCAGGGTCACAGGCTCCTTTGGACGAAGCTCTTACGGAGAATGAAAGAAAGGTGGAACCTGGTCTCTTTCCTTTGGCTAGTCAGCCTGATCTTCTCATGTATCAGCAGAGTCAAAGCTCCTACACTGATCATGAAAAATGAAAAGCTGGAGAGCTTAATCAAAATATTGTAAGAAATACTGTATTTCCTGCCATATCAGTAAACGAGAATGCCACGGTCATCAGTGATTCCTGCACTCCAAATACGAATCCCTGAGCCCGAGAGGCACTCAGGAAGGGGAATAGTGCCTGCTCAATCTGGCAGCCTTCAGGCTGCAGCCACTCCCGATGGTGAGCACCGAGGAACTCAGGGTGTGATCAGTGACCAACGCAGGATACTGACCTCAGAGAGCTGAGAGGCATATGGCAGGAATGATTTCAATGAGCCCAGACTCTTGCATCTTCCCATGCACAGAAAAGTGCTAAATTCCTTAACTTAGGCTATCTGTTGCTGTTGTTAGCCGCTCAGTTTGTCTGACCCTTTGCAACCCATGGACTATAGCTCGCCAGACTCCTAGATCCATGGGATTTTCCAGACAAGAACACTGGACTGGGTTGCCATTTCATTCTCCAGGAGATCTTCCCGATGCAGGGACTGAGCCCAGATCTCCCACACTGCAGGCAGGCTCTTTACTGTCTGAGCCACTTAGTTTTCTTTAGTTTTTTAACTTTTTAAATCTAATTAAATTTTCTTTAATTGGCCTTTTGATGTTCAGACTACCTGCCCTTTGCTGAAAACCTTCTATATAACCTGGCTCCTCCCCTCCTCAGAGCAGTTCTCTAAGGGCCACTTGAGATGCTGTCTCCTGGGCTTGAAGTCCTAGAATTTCCCACCAGATAAAACATAACTCTCAACTTTGATGTTGTGACTATTTTTTAGGTCAATACAAGAAAACTTTACATGTAATAAGAACTGACAGTTATACTACTCACTCTACCTGAAGTAAGTAGAACTTATTTAAAGATAGGAACTATTTGGCTATTAGTTTTTAAATAGTACATTTTAAAAGCTCAAATAACATGTTCCTTGAAGAAATCATGATTTTAAGAGAATAACATGACACCCCTGTACCAGTACAGCCTGTTCAGTTTCTGGAGGAACGTTAAGTTGCGTTAAGTCGCCATAAAGCCAAAGGCTGTGCAGCTCACAGGTTGTGACCCTGTCCCCCTCACAGTGCCTGACACATGCAAGACACTCAAATGTTTGATGAATGAATAAGTGAAGACACCACAAGAAAGGACCAGTCAGCCCAAGGAAGAACTAGACTAACTACCATAGTATGAGAATACAGACATCAGAAGGGGGATCCATAGCAACACAAAAAGTACACTACACAGAAGAATCACAAGGTTGGGAATGAGTTTCCTATTTTTGACCTTTTCAGAGTGTAGGGAGAATACGAATTTTGATTTTGAATAAGATACTTTGTGTCAAAACTATAGTATTTTAAGACAAGCATACCACACATCTAGAAGATCTAAATTTTTTTTTGGAGCTCTTTCTGGAACTCTGAGAATTAGATTTGAGGCAGAGGAAGACCATGTACCCTAGGAAGCATGTACTACTCCTAATACAAAGGTGAAGATTAAGACACCTAAGTCTTCAGAAGA
Source organism: Redunca redunca (assembly GCA_006410935.1). Classification (NCBI taxonomy): domain Eukaryota; kingdom Metazoa; phylum Chordata; class Mammalia; order Artiodactyla; family Bovidae; genus Redunca; species Redunca redunca. The sequence goes on from SJYQ01002244.1 coordinate 96,908, forward strand.
AAGGGGTGACCTACAAGCCTTTGGGGTGTCAAGTCAGGTAATGGCTTTTAGCAGTGCTTAGAAAATCTTATTAGTAACACTCCAGACCAGAGGGGAATGGCTCAGAAATTATATAGGAACTCAGAAGAATCAAAGAGAATTTGCCTTAAACTGAAAAGCGAAAGACAATATAAGAAAGAAACCAGTCCATCCTAAAGGAAATCACCCTGAATATTCACTAGAAGGACCGATGCTGAAGCTCCAATACTTTGGCCACCTGATACGATGAGCCAATTCATTGGAAAACAAACTGATGCTGGGAAAGATTGAGGGCAGGGGAAGAAGGGGGCGACAGTGGATGAGATGGTGGGATGGCATCATCAACTCAATGGATGTAAGTTTGAGCAAACTCCAGGGGATAGTAAAGGACAGGGAAGCCTGGTGTGCTATCGTCCATGGGTTTGCAAAGAGTCAGACACAACTGAACAACTGAACAGCAATGGAGGATACAGCAGAGAAAGTTCTAAGGCTCTAGTAAAAAGGACACAGCACAGTGCTATCTACACAAGCCTAAATTCACAGCAGAACAAATATCTGATGATAAAATAGTTTATTCCCTATGCAGATTCTGAAATCCCTTATTTTAGGTTCTCAATTTTTCATTACTAAACTTCAAGCCTTGAGGGATCCCATAACCTTTGAGGCTGAAATTTAATCCCCATCTTCCACACTGGCGTATCATGATGAATAAGCAGTATCTGTAAATCAGTCACTGAATTTTTCAGAATAAAGAAGCAGCAAGATTACTTCTCATCACTACTCATTTTCTCTACAGGAAGTATTTAGCAAGACTGATTATAAAAACATTAGAGGATCAACGTAAGCTGCAGGGGGTGGCAGGAGCCAGCCAGGCGCTGTTTCTGTAGTTGTCTAGCTCTGGCTGGAAATAGGACATTCAAAGAGATGGAAGAAAGAAGACAGACACCAACAATATTTACATAGGGCTTCCCTGGTGGCTCAGATAGTAAAGAATCTGTGTGCCATGCCCAAGACCTGGGTTTGATCCCTGGGTCAGAAAGACCCCCTGGAGATGGGAATGGCAATCCACTTCAGTATCTTGCCTGGAGAATTCCATGGACAGAGGAGCCTGGCAGGCTACAGCCCACGGGGTCCCAAAGAGTCGGACATGCCTGAGTGATTCATACTTTCAGTTCACTTTACAAGCCTAGATGCCTGCCTTTAGGACAACAATGCCACTGGGAAGGACTTTTCAGGCTAAAGCAGGCTGTTTACACACAGCCAGGACACCTTTTCTATGTGGATCCAAAGCCTGGTGCATTACTCCTAACATCACCCAGTGTAACATAAATTTTTAAAACAGTATTTTCTGGATGCCTCAGCATTTCCGCAGACTGTAAGCCCCTGACTCCAGGGACCAGGTACACCAGGGTGATAAGACTGGTCTCAACCACAAGTTCCCCTCCCTGCCCTCCTCTGACTGACTTAGTCACACTCAGACACACCCAGTGACAGCCCCTCACACTCCTGCTGTGTCCCTGCTCTAAACCTCCCCAAAGGCACTTGCTCACGGAGCCTCGCTGTCTGCCGGCTCCCCATCTGCTTGGTTAAGCTCAGACCCTGTGCCTTCTGCCCGTAAGGCCCCTGCACGGCCCGCTGCACGCCTTTCCCCTTTAGCAACTGTGAGACAGCCATTTAATTTCAAACGCCTCTCTTGCATGTGTCTGCACCAGACTGATCTTCAAAACCCCCAGATTATTGCTTATAGCACACAAAGTCAGACTTTGTTACGACTGCTGATACACCTGTGTCTCTCTCTCTCCTTCTAGAGGAGACCTAAGAAACAGACACCAGCCACAGGGTGTGCAACACAGCATACAGTAAGGATTTCTGAGCTTCATCAGCACACACAAATCAGGGAAAATTGAATCAATAACCAGAGAGGCAAGAAGCTGATGATTAGGCTGCGTTAACTGCCAGGGGCCAGCGTGAGGAACTCCGCCCATGGCAAAGGTCATGAGGAAGGAGGCTTGGCATACGCAAAGGTGTGATCAAGCCTCAGGAAACCCCCTGTTCCTGAGCACCTACCCCAAAACCAAAGTCTGTTTTATGCTCTCACCTACACCTCTGACTTTACAGGGGGCTCTCCCCCATCACCATTTCTCTCAGAGAAGGAGTTAACGTGCAGCTCCAAGGCAATAAAAATTCCTGGGCATGACAAGAGTGTTTCAACTTGCGGACTCCTCTGAAGGTTATCTAGCCCGCCTGTATAGGTTCCTCCGGCCACATGTGATTGTTTACAGCCTCCTGACCTGAGAGGCACGAGGTGTTTTAGACTTACTAAAGGCAAATTCCTTTGGGAAGTTGGAAATTGTCAGTATAGTAGGTTGGTTAGGAATTATATTGGTGAAGGGTTTTTTCATTTGTTGTGCCAGTAATTACTGCTAATTCCCTGCCCTGCGTGTGACAAGGGTATCTCAGGTCAAACCTCTCTGCTGACAGACTAGCTTGTGTGACAGGATTATCCATACTCCTGCCACTACCCACATGATTGTTTCAGTTCAGTTCAGTCGCTCAGTCGTGTCCGACTTTTTGCGACCCCATGAATCGCAGCACGCCAGGCCTCCCTATCCATCACCAACTCCCGGAGTTCACTCAGACTCACGTCCATCGTGTCCGTGATGCCATCCAGCCATCTCATCCTCTGTCGTACCCTTCTCCTTCTGCCCCCAATACCTCCCAGCATCAGAGTCTTTTCCAATGAGTCAGCTCTTCGCATGAGGTGGCCAAAGTACTGGAGTTTCAGCTTCAGCATCATTCCTTCCAAAGAAATCCCAGGGTTGATCTCCTTCAGAATGGACTGGTTGGATCTCCTTTCAGTCCAAGGGACTCTCAAGAGTCTTCTCCAACACCACAGTTCACTACCTCTCAACCATAAACAGCACAGAGAGTTTAGAGTATTTTGAAAGTCTTAATTAGCATAGGGTTTTTCTCATTGTTGAGTCAATGATTGGCGCCAGGCTTCCATATCCTTAGGCACCTGGGAATATATTAATCAATGTATTTGGAATATAGAAAAGGAAATATAGTAGTTTTAAGGTTAGCAATACTAGACTTTTTGAGTTAATGAATTTTCTCTTTTGTAATAGATCACTGTACTTTGTTATAAATCACTGTGTCCTTGCTATGCAAAAATTTAACTTTATCACTATCTTAAGACTAAATAGATCTTAAGGGGAACATTGGGGAAAGGATTTTCATTTGTTGGGCTGATGTTTGCTGCAAAATCTCCATATTCCCCATCCTTATAATGAATATAACTAGCATATAGGAGAAATAAGTATTAACCTTTAAGATTAATCATGTTAACCTTGGGTTAAATAAATTCCTTTCTTGATTGTAACTCACTAAACCCTCACCCTATAGGAATGTAACTTTATTTGGAGGGTGGTGCCTGGTTTAAGAAAAAACACCCTTGGAAAAAATAAGTTTTTTTGGTTATCAGAAAGAAAGGATCATAAAGTGTCAGCAGGCCTCATGGCCAGAAGATGATGTAAAATCCCTAAGACCTTTTTTTATACATTTATGTGAAGCACCTGATTTTGATAAAGGGACTGCTGACCCCCACGTGACTCTATATTCATCCCTATGTGTAACAAAAGGTAGATAAGCAAACCCCAAAATAAAAAAATCAGATCAGTTTCCGGAAAGACTGATTCCCTCATGTCGTTCTTTCTTGCTCCCCCTTTTTCTAGCTGAATTCCCATCTGGACTACGGATGCTATTCCACGTAAACCAAGTTATTCAGCCTCTTTTTCTCCACTAATTTTCCTACTACACTATCCGTTTCTAATCTCTCTATATATCTATAATTAAATATGTATTTTTCCAAGGATGCCGACTCCGTCCCCACCTTCGAATCACCCTGGATCCACCGGGGCTGGACGCCGGCAGTTAACGTCATCTAAAATGTACAAAATAGTATTTCCATACTTGGCAAGGATTCCCATAGTTGGTAGCTTTTGAAAACAATAACTTATTTCACATGTGTTACCCCGGGCAGTATATATTTGCTGATCACTTACTGTCTATTAGGTACTAAACACTTAGGACAGATCAGTAAACAAGACAAACCACCACCCATGTGGTGCATATGTATTCCTGCCCTACCAACAGGTTCGTCTGTACCGTTTTTCTAGATTCCACACATATGCATTAATACACAATATTCCTCTGTCTCTTTCTGGGCTTCCCTGATAGCTCAGTTGGTAAACAATCCGCCTGCAATGCAGGAGACCCCAGTTTCATTCCTGGGTCAGGAAGATCTGCTGGAGAAGGGAGAGGCTACCTGCTGCAGTACTCTTGGCCTTCCCTTGTGACTCAGCTGGTAAAGAAACCACCTGCAATGTTGGAGACCTGGGTTTGATCCCTGGGTTGGGAAGATCCCCTGGAGAGGGGAAAGGCTACCCACTCCAGTATTCTGGCCTGGAGAATTCCATGGACTGTATAGACCATGGGATCGCAGAGTTGGACACAACTGAGCGACTTTCACTTTCACTTTCTGACTTCACTTTGTGTGATAGACTCTGTGTCCATCCACACCTCCACAAATGACCCAATTTTGCTCCGTTGAATGGCTGAGTAATATTCCATGGCATATATGTTCATGTTCCACATCTTTATCCATTTCTCCGTTCAAAGAGTGTCAGGAGGGTAGTCATGAGAACTGAATGCAAAATTAGGAGGAATCAGAGTAAAATCTAAATGCTAGATCTGAAAAGAGCCTTAGTAAGCCACTGTAAAGTCCTGACTTTTATGAGCATTACATGGAAAGCCATTCTGAGCAGTTATCAGTTCTGATATTATTTGATTCTTCAGCAACATCTGACACAAGGTTATTTTTACCTCCTCCCAGATACAGTCTCTCACAGAAATATGGGCTTCCAGCAAAACCATATTTCTTTGATCTCACTGGTTGCTTCCTCTCAGGAAACAACATACCAACTTTGGAATAGCCCAGAGTAAGGTCCTTAATTCTCTTCTGTCATTACATCCTCTGCCTTGGTGTTCTCTGACAGCCTTGTGGCTTTAAATACCAACAATGTCAGCACTTGCTAACAGTCTATCATCAATCCAGACCCTTTCTCCTCAACTCCAGGCTCCCATATTCAATGTTTACTTGACATCTGCATTTGGAATTCAACAGAGATCTCTAAGTTAACCTGATCTTTCCCTGAATCATGATCTCCCACTGTTTTCCCCACAAAAGCTATTCTACCCCAAACCCCCAGGGTTCATTCTTAATTCTTCTCTCTTATACCCCGTAAAAAAATTATATTGGTCCTAAGTTCAGTGAAAGTCACTCAGTTGTTTTGACTCTTTGAGACCCCATGGTCTGCAGCCAACCAAGCTCCTCTGTCCATGGAATTCTCCAGGCAAGAATACTGGAGTGGATTGCCATTTCCTTCTCTAGGGGATCTTCCCGACCCAGGGATCAAATCCAGGTCTCTGGCAGTGCAGACGTCTATTTTACCATCTGAGCCACCAGGGAAGACTCAGTTCAGTATACATCCAAAATTTCTCCCCTTCTCACTGCCTACAACCCCATCACAACCACAGCCACCAAAATCGGTCAGAGAATATGAGCCACCATCATAGCTCATGGGAAAGATGCAGTGGCTTCCAACAGAGCTCTGCTTTTGCCCTTATTTCTCCACAATCTATTCTCAATATAGTAACAAAAATAACCCTGTCAAAATGTAAATCAGATTTTGCACCCTTCTGCTTAAAACCCTCCAATGATTTTCTTTTTGGATCTATCTATTAAAGTATTAAAGCAAAGGAAGTAAAAGCAAAACTAAACAAATGAGACCTAATGAGACTTAAAAGATTTTTTGCAGCAAAGGAAACCATTGATGAAAATACAACCTACTGGATAGGAGAAAATATTTGCAAATGATATGACTGATAAAGGGTTAATATCCCAACTATATAAAAGGCTCATACAAGTCAACATCAAAACAAATAAACAAGTAAACCAAGCAGTTAAAAAATGGGCAGAAGAACCGAATAAACATTTTTCCAAAGAGGACATGTAGATGGCCAATAGGCATGTAAAAAGAAGTTCAACATCACTAACCATCAGAGAAGTGCAAATCAAAACCACAATGAGATACCACCTCACACCAGTCAGAATGGCTGTTATCAAAAGGACGAGAGATTAGTAAGTGCTAGTAAGGATGTGAAGAAAAGGGAACTCTTACACACTGTTGATGGGAATGAAATTGGCGTAGCCACTATGGAAAACAGTATGAAGGGCTCTCAAATAATTAAGGCTTCCCTTGTGGCTCAGCTGGGAAAGAATCCGCCTGCCATGTGGGAGACCTGGGCTTGATCCCTGGGTTGGGAAGATCCCTTGGAGAAGGGAAAGGCTACCCACTCTAGTATTCTGGCCTGGAGAATTCCACGGACTGTATAGCCCATGGAGTTTCAAAGAGTTGGACACAGCTGTGCAAGTTTCACTTTCACTTCACTTTCAAAAAATTAAACACAGTACTTCTATCTGATCCAGCCATCTTTCTTCTGGTCCTTCTGGGTAATACACAAAAGAAGTCATGATCTCAGAGAGATCACCACACTCCGATGGTCACTGCAGCATTATTCGCAATCATCAAGACATGGAAACAGTCTAAGTGTCTGTCAACAGATGAATGCATAAAAAAGATCAGAAAATATGCGATATATATATATATGTGTGTATCTCATATTACATATATAATACACACAAACATACACACGATGGAACAATATTCAGACACAAGAAAGAAAGAAATTCTACCATTTGTGACAACATGGATGAACCTAAAGACTTGAGATGCTAAGTGAGATAAATTGGATAAAGAAAGACAAACACTGTATGACCTCACAAGTAAAATTTTAAAAAATTAAACTCAAAGAAGACTGGAATGCCATGCACATGCTGCTATATTTAAAATGGATAATCAACAAGACTGACCACACGGTACATGGAACTCTGCTCAACGCTACATGGCAACCTGGATGGGAGGGGAGTTTAGGGGAAAATGGATACATGGATATAGAGGGCTGCGCACCTCTGCTGTTCATCTGAAACTATCACAATCTTGTTAATTGGCTATACCCCATTACAAAATAAAAAGTTTAAAAAACAAAGAAAATAATTCTAAACTGAAAAAAAAAGAGAGAGAGAGAGAAGAGAATGTCAGTTGGGGGGATAAGGAAGTAGAGAGACATTGGTCAAAAAGTACAAACTTCCAGATAAATGATAAGTTCTAAATATCTCACGGACAGCAGGGTGACTATAGCTAACAATACTGAACTACATACTTGGAAGTTACTAGAAGTAGACCGTAGATGTTCTATCAGAACAACAAACAAAAGTAACCATGCGAGGTGATGGACTTGCTAACTGACTCTTATTAGGGTGCTCATTTTGCAACATGTATGTGTACTCAGTCATGTTATATACCTTAAATGTATGCAGTGTCATATATCGAGTATCTCAATAAAGCTGGAAAAAGAGAGATGCTTGACATTCTTTTTTTTCCTGGTCCTCGAAATCCGCAGTGTGCTTCACAGGGCTGGCACCTTAGGTCAGGCTAGCTACACGTCAAGTGCCCTGGGGGCCGGTGGATCACACAGGTCTAGAAACAGCAAAGAACAGGGAAGCCATCCACTCCTACTTCTGGGGCCCTATCTAGAAAACGCAGTAGGAGAAAAGACAAAACATTCAGTAGCACCACTATGGCTGCAGAGAACCGCTGGCCTCAGAAAAAAGTCCACTTTCTGTTGGCGTTACGCGTGAAGACATTATAAATACAGGGGATTTTTAATGAGGATGGACCATGAGTTTCAGCGGGTAATTGAGAGGAAGAGTGTGCATATTCGAGGGCAAGTCTCCTTATTTTAGAACACATCTACCATCCTCTAAAGAGTGAAAGCTACTCTCAGAGACTAACACATTTTCTGTTGGCTGTGATCCATCAAAGATTCAGTGTTTGTAACTCTAAAAAATGTTGCTACAATCCTATTAGATCTATAGAGAAAATATTTTAAATAAAATATTTGTGCACACATGACACAAGTGTGTTATCTATCATGCTATACATATTCGGTAATATATAAAATGTTTAAAAATTCCCTAACCTGTTTTTCAACATCTTTCACTTCTAACAGTCCACATGAGATTCTCTGGTTTCCACTCTAATAGGTTAAATAATAATTGTGTCTATTTTGTTTAGAGAACTGAAAAACTTGGCTTTGCATTATCTGCCTTAATAGAATCATGACAGGACTGGCTAAAGGGTATATAACACCAAAAGGAGAAGCAATTTCATTGTTTTATTATAGCAATCAAAGCCTTTTGGTAAACAAATGACATGTTTTTCTCCATTTGTCCTCAAAAAGACTTAGAAACAGCATGCATGAAGTCTATAGGAGGGACAGTGGCTGTCAGCATATTTTAATTGCATTGACTCTTAATAAATTGAATTTTGGAGGTGCATAAACCGACAATTTCTTTGAGGCTATCCCTGATAGACAGGGTGACCATACAATTGAATGCACAAGCTGGGACAACCTTGAAAGTAAAAGGGAACATTATAAATAATTACACCGAGGATACAGGCACAAAACAGGACTATCTCATGTAAACCAAGACACATGTTTATCCTGCTGTTCGAGAATTCCAAGTATGTAGCCAACTGAACCAAATTAAACACGAGGGTCTCAAAAAATTTAGTTGTTATCCTTAAGCTTCCCTTAACCTTCAGAGATCCATACTATATGACAACCACGCTTGCACAGGAGATGAAATTCTCTGGTCCAATTGTTGGATGCTCTAATTTAAAGACAGAAGACCCAGTGCGGCCTATGAAGGAAATCACTGGATCAGGAGAGAACAGAAACTACAACCTGCCAACAGCCCAGCAATATCAAAGTATATTTCAATAAGCCGATAAAATAATTCAAGTGATTGATGTGGAGTACAATGAGACACCAGAGAAATTAAAGACCTGAGGCTTTACGGTATCAGAATATACTGTATTGACAAACAAAGACTGTACCTGGCTGGATCTTGGCAGCCTGTGGAAAACAATACTACAGGGACCCTATTTAAATTTCAACAAGGCCCAATGAGTCACAGTTTAATGGCAGCCTGTTTCAGTGAGAAAGAAATCATGCCTCTTGCAGTGGCAAGATAATAAGGCTCCAGATTTTTCCTCAAATAATTTGCTCTCCATCCTTCTCGCTACAGCCTTAAATGAGTCACCACCTCCCCCACTGGGGTGACTCCACTGGCCTCCTGCCTGGCTTTCTGCAACCAAGTAGTTTCCTATCTGATTATAGGAGAAAGCTTTCTACATCTCAAATCTGATCATGCCAATGTTCTCTTGAAGTATTAGCTCTCCAGAATCTACAAACTAAAGTTCTATCTCCTCTAATACTCACTTGTAAGTTACATCCACAACTCCCACCCCCTTTATATTCTACAAGCACTTTAGTTCTCAGAACACATCACAAGATTGCAAACTTCAGCGCTGGAACTATCCCCTCCCCTCACTCTCCCCTGTAAAGTATTTCCAAAGATGCCTACCTCCACCTCCTTAAAAAAAAGAAAGAAAACTTGTTTGAACAGAGCATTTTCATCTCACTATGTCAAACTGCAAATATGTTATTAAGAGATGTCACAAACATATTTACACAAAGCTTGTTTTTGAACATGTTCTTTGAATGAAAAGTTTAAAAAAATTAAAAAAGAAGAGGAGGAAGGGACATATTTATACCTGAAAAGTGAGCAATGTACACAAGCTTGTTTGTATTTGACAGAAAACTAGGGAGGCAATGCAAAGGGTCTATGCTAAGACTCCCAATTGTTTTAAACTATAATACCCCAGTAAAAGTTGTAGCAACAAAAGTCCAGGCAGTCCACATCCTCACTGGAGAGGTCAGCATGCCCAGACTGGAAGCAATTCTTTTTGCCCGAGGTCCTTGACACACTAGCTGCAAGTCAGCAGCAGAGGAGGCCAGCAGAGACGGGCCTACCCCAAAAGCCCGGTGCACCCTATGAGCCTGTTATAGGAAACATGTACATGGTGCGAGTGTGCGTGTGTGATCAGGACTTTCGGTATTACCTCCCCTTTGACATCCCAAACCTGAGTTTCACCTTTGGTCTGGAACACTCAGAACAAAACACTCTCTTGATTCTGGCTAGTTCCTAGTTCATCTTCCAGATCCCGCTGAGTTACCACCTGCACAAGGAGAGTTCACGCTGGAGAAGGTCCACTTCCAAGGGGCTTCCCACCTGTCCTATCCCACTTATAAGGGCATCCACTTCACAGACCGCAAGGTCTTAGGGTCAGAGACTGTCTCATTCAGGTTGCCCTCTTCAACCTACAGTACTTCGATTGGCTGGTAAACATGTTACAGACATCTGTTAGCTGAACAGTTACAGTTTCCATGTTTTACCTCTGGTGAATAACCAAGCATCATCAAGCACACACTCGAAGTCTATTTTCCAAGGTCTCTATTTCTTTCTCAGGTTCTTGATGGAAAAGATGACTGAAGAGTTATCCTTCCAAGAATCCTGTAACTGGTTCTTTTATTACTATCATGAAATTTTCCATCCTTCAATTCAGCTTGCACACAGCCATGACACTAACTTTCTAAATTGTATTACAATATCTCATTCAAAATGTTCTAACAGGTTAACATTACCCATAGATCAAAATTCACATTTTTTATCTAGAGATTAAAGATCCTTCCTTTGTGACCCCAAACAATCTTTTTAGCACTGATGCTCACTTCTTAGAATTCTTCTTGCATACCAGGAGTTTTCCTTGCTTTCCCTCAGGCTGCTATTTGAAATCCTTGATAACACTTAATTTCAGCTTCCCTGGTCATGACAGAGAATAGGACAACGACTGAATTCATGCCCAAGATAATAAAATGCTTTTTTGATGTACCCTGGGCTTTGAATTTTTTAGTTAAACATTTCAAGCCTGGTTGTAGTAACAGTGTTACCTTTCATTACAGATCTATCATGAATACTAATATTTCCTTGATTACCTGGTCTGTAGGTTCTCAAACCATATCAATGAGAGACCCCTGGGGAAAGAACATATTTTTCCAAATAAACAAAAAGCACAATTGTTAAATGTGGAAATGTGTTATTTTTTCTTCTATATAAATACACAGGGATGGCAAGAGCATTTTTGCATGTATTTACATTTCTCTATATCAGAAAGTGAATGCCAAGGAGAGCTGAATAGAAAAAATAAAACACATACTTGTGTGTGTGTGTGGTTTTTTTTTTTACATAATTTTATTTTACTATCTCTGCTGAAAATTAAATTATTTGAAGAGTCAGGAACATATATATAAGTAAAATTACATAAAATCATGGTCTGTATAAATAACATGGATAAGTCTGCTAGAGGTCATTATTATCTCCAAACTTCTCATGTCATCTGAGGTCTTGAGAAATGGAAAAATGTATCATTTGTAGTTTAGAAAACCCAAAATACCTAGCATGGCATCTTCAACACAGTTGGTATTTAGTACAAAATGAAAAATCCAAGTATGATGTGTATCATATTCAGGAACCACTTGCTATTTGGAAGTAGAGTCTGAAAGTATCTTACAGTTTGGGTAAATGTCATCCATTGAAGTTAATTGACTGCTTGGTAGATGAATGAAAAAAATTCACATCTGCTTTCCTGCCCATCCTACTGAAAAAGCGCTAGATATTTTCACCCTGGCCAAAAATTCTATAACATACACGATGTCCTACTAAAGCTAAGCATTGAGAGCGCCAAGCAGTCATTCTTCCCACTCGTTGGAACGTGGGTTACGAGGCACCAGAACGTGGAACCCACATCCTCTTTCTCTCATCCCCTTTCACCCTCTTTCTCTCATCCCCTTCCATTCCCACCACTGAGGAAGCTGAAAACAATTTTCAAAACCTCTGCTCTGTTACCAGAAGATTAGTATTTCTGTACTTGTGATTAGTTTTAAAAGCGATTATCCTATCTTGGATCATCATGATTTGCTTTCTATACTACAAACAATATTTCTTGCTTTTGCTTCAGCCATAAAACAAGTCTTAGCTGCATATTCTTGTCTAAAATGATAAATGAAACTCGTGGCTCCCATGTCTGGATGGATTAGGTTCGGCTACTCGTAGCACTGCGGGTGCATTATTTTCCCAAAGTTTAGTGGCATAAAACGCTCTTCATTTTTTATTGACCAGTTAATAATAGGTGGCTATCAGGCTTGCTGCAGTGCAATCCTTAGATTTTGCAATCTGGTGCAATATAAATAGTTTATGTTAATTACCCCCTTCCCACCTTCTGGGAGAATAGAGACATTTTGATTGCAAATTTTGCACTTGGTCATTAACACTCTGGTTTCTAGATTATGCATTGGACCATTTTATAATGCCAAATGAAAATGTTAAAACTGTTAACTGCAGTGACATTAATTACTTAAAGCTTATTTCTTGCAATGTAGTAAGTTTCCTTCAGCTAATACATGTATACAAAATAGCTGATCACCTCATCATCACCAGGCTTACGTTTAGTTTTGAGCAAGGTCATTTGCTATTTTGCTAACTGTATTCCATCTCCAAAAGCATCACAGTGAAACGAATGCCATCTGGGAGAATATATTTGTTTAATGATAACTTCCTCTTTCTGAAATAATTTCCTTCATTTATACAGATGTTTTGAAAAAAATCGAAATCTACAGGGTCAATTTTACAGTCAACTAAAATCTCTAGTAGAAATGGATGAAGAAACAGAATTAAAATGTAATCAGTGAACTCTGAATTCAGATAGTCTTATTTCTACTGTGCTTCAACTATTTTGACACAGCTGTTCCTACTGCGAAGTACACATAGTCACATACATATTGACAGGGTAAGGCTCCTAGTGGACCCAGAAGAGATGCTGATATTATCTTATTTCAATGCCATCTATCTCTTAAGGACCAGCATGCTGGCCATGGAATGCTAAGCAGAACTTCTGGGAAAAGAGACAGTCATGGAAACAAAGACATTTTCCACTTTCAGCTGCAAAGAGAGTGAATAGAGAGTGAATGCTATGGGATTCCACCTGCTCTGATTTAAATGGAACTTTTCGAGATAACTAGGCTCATCACCTAACACAAAGAAGGTAATATTATGTATATACCTCTTCTCCTGATTACTTGCTAAACTACCACTGAAAAATGTATCAGTCTGATGTGCATATCCCTGTGACATGCAGTTAACGTCATTTCAGTTCTTCATTCATGTCTTAAACTATAGCACGTCATTTCTTAAACATGAATGTTACAGGGTTTTTAAGTAGCCTACTGTAAATATTTACCCTAATATTTAAAAAATCTAACATGAAACAAGTTATTCTTCTGTTTGGGCAGGCAATCTTCAGTTGGTTAGATGAAAGGCTAAAGTAAGGTTTTGGGGGACTGCCTACTGCTTCCTGTCTATCATTCCCTATTATCTCCCCAATACCCTGTTTCTCCCTCCCACTGCTGTCTTTTTTCATTTTAGCCCTAGCATAAAGTTAGAAATAAAAATTTGTTTATTAAAATTTGAAATAATCTTTTGCTGTTAAACCAAGACAATCTCTATATGTCTAGTCTGTAGCTTCAAATAAATGAATTTATTGCTTAAAAAATGTAGATACTATCATTGTGGACAATCATATTATGAGGTAAGCACTAATATATATGATACATCTGGAAAACAGGTACATAGAAAAAGAAATTTTATAATCTACTAAGCAATTTCAGGATGTTCTAAGTACATGAATCTTCCAGAAGATTAACATGATACAGTTTCCTCCTCCATCTGCAATTTCTGCATCTCCACAATGCAGCAACTCTAAATAAAATAGTCCTTTTCACATTAGGTCAGTGTTCTCCTGCAAAGGAGCACCACACCAACCATATGTGCAATTCTCTGCGTTAATAATAAATTTTATCTGGTAACTGAGTCATCCAGCTGAGAGTCCTGGTAAGCAGATAAACTTAACCCTTGTCCCAGGGCCCATAAAAGCACACCTTTCCTCTGGCAGGGATGAATTAGGCTGCCATAGCCTTGAGGGCAGTTAGCTTTTTATATCCATCGCAGCATCTCCTGAGTCACTCCAAAGCATGGGGAATATCTATTTTCTCTTGTTGCACAGCACTATAAAAAAGATTGCTGGTCTCTAAGAAGAAAGAAAAAACAGAGATGTGAATTTCTCTTTTGATGGCTTTTCCAAAATGATCTAGGAAACAGCCTGCTAGTTCACACAATGCGCAGAATTTTTCTTCTCCTTCCTTCCTCCTGATACGTAGCTTACACCTCATTTGTTCCAGAACCTGAACATGTAAGTAGTTTGTCACTTGACAAAGATAGCAATTCTGGTAATACAGTAGAAATTAAAAGGGGGTCTGTGTAGGCATACTGATGTATAGTTGAATGTGCATTTGTGTGTGTGTGTGAGAGACATGTTGCTTTTTAGAACTTCACAAAAATTACCAATTAAGCTTACAACATCCCTTTGGGGTAGATAAGCACAGGCACAAAGGTAGAAAAACGTGTTATGAGAGTCTTACAATGCCTCAGCTACAAAACTGATGTTGAAATTGAACGGTATTGCTTTCTATATCAATTCAAGGAATTTGGCAAGATTTATCCTTGTCAAGTTCACAATGGCCATGGCTTATGAGACAATTTCTATGTGTTCTCATTTGTCAGCTCTCAACTTTCTCAAGAAACTTAACCTTAGAAAAAGAAACAGGTCCCAGAAGTAAAATATCAATTAATGAAACGAAAAGAAGATACCATTTGTACTGTTTTTAAAAACACAACACACATCCCCTTTCCTTGCCCCATACAGTGAAGAGAAAAGCTGGATGTGTATGTATGACCAAGTAACAGTGGACATCTCCATGTACTGGCCAAAATAAAAGCATGTTCAATTACAAAGGAACAAGAGCTAGGGCAGGAGAATAAGTTTTGTTAATGTCAAAGCAGATTACTAAATAAAGTTTACCAACATTTGATATAAAGGGTGTTCCTACATATATGTATATATTCATTTAATGAATATTTATGGAAGGCCAGGAATTGCTTTAGATGATGGGAATACAGCGGAGAACAAACAAGCACAATTCCCTGCCCATACAGATTTAACATTCCAGCCAGTGAATACAGAAGCAACTATTCTAAACATGTCTGATGGTGACAAGTGGAATGCAGAAATTCAGCAGGAAAGGGGAAAGGGCTGCTGAACTTGGAGATGGAAGAAGAGGAGGGATGGGGCGGGGCGGATGGAAACTATTTAAATTGGGTGGTCATATCAGGGTTCATCGGTATGAGGTATAATTTCATTACAAAAAAAATTCTTCTTATTCCATTTTCTCAAATGTAAATTTAAGGTGAACCAAAGGGACTTCCCTGAGGGTCAAGTGATTGAGAGTCCGGCTGCCAAAGCAGAGGACAAAGGCTCAATCTGTGGTCTAGGAAGATCCCACATGCTGCGGAGCAACTACACCCGTTTGCAATAACCACTGAGCCTTTGCTCCAGAGCTGGAAGCTGCAACTACCGAAGCCCATACACGTAGAGCCTATGCTCTGCAATAAGAGAATCCACCACGACGAGAAGCCCATGCACCACAAATAGAGTAGCCCCCACTCTCTCCACAACTAGAAAACGCCCGCACACAGCAAGGAAGATCCAGCATGACCAAATAAAGGAATTGCTGTTGTTGTTCAGTCACTAAACCGTGTCCAACTCTTCACGACCCCACGAACTGCAGCATGCCAGACTTCCTTGTCCTTCACCATCTCCCATCTTCACCATCAACTCTGCTCAAACTCATGTCCCTTGAGTCAATGATGCCATCCAACCATCGCATCCTCTGTCTCCCCCTTCTCTTCCTGCACTCAGTCTTTCCCAGCATCAGGGTCTTTTTCAATGAGTCGGCTCTTTGCATCAGGTGGCCAAAGTACTGGAGCTTCATCATCAGTTTTTCCAATGAATATTTAGGACTGATTTCCTTTAGGATAGACTGGTTTGATCTCCTTGCTGTCCGAAGGACTCTCAAGAGTCTTCTCCAGCACCACAAATCAAAAGTGTCAGTTCTTCAGTGGTCAACTTTCTTTACGGCCCAACTCTCACATCTGTCCATGACTACTGGAAAAACCGTAGCTTTGATGATATGAATCTTTGCCAGCAAACTGATGTCTCTATACTTTTAAAAATATTGTCTCGGTTTCAAGTAAATAAACAAATAAAAACTAAATAAGTAAAAGGTGAAGTAGAGAAGAGTTCTGTTTAAAACAAATCTGCTTTTTAAAAAGCTGGAACTATCCTGAAGAGGCAAGCCACAACAACTGTGACAGTCTGAATTAGTATATGGTGACACATCTATCTGCGTCCTTTATTAGATGGAGACTATTTGAGGCCATTGCTTTGGCCACCAAATCATAGCACACTGACCTGGCTACAGGTACTACACCAAAGTTCGTTAAGCTTATTAGCAGAAGATCCCCATGAGCTTCCATAGTACATCTAAGGGAAGAAAGTCTACCTTTGGAACTCTGAAGCCAACTTTTGACATATGTTGGGTAATACGCCCCTTAGTGATACGCACAGTGAACACAAAGCACATGCAAGCTGGCAGAAGCTACAGCACGCCAGCCCTCTTCTCTCTCCATCGAGGCGTGAGGCCAAGGGTGATTAGCAGAGCTGTGCAATCGTCCTGCTGGCGGATTCCACCACTAAACAGACAGACCCCATTCTCACTGGTTCCCCAGGAATACGGAAGGTTGTAAACTTCCCCTAGAAAACACAGCAACCTGTGAGGAGCCCTCTGTTTCGTTCACGTGTCTTATAGTGCAAGAAATCTCATAAAATTAGAGTATGTCCAAAAGAAACAACACTAGGATGTTAGCTAGACTTACTGTGATGATTTCAAAATTTATACAAATATAAAATCATTTTGTTGTACACATAAAACATAATGTCATACCTCAATTAAAAAACTTTCATTTGAAAAAAAAAAAGGGAAATGATGAGTCCATAAACCAGAGCTATAAACTTAGTCTGATTGCTAAAAACATTATCTAATTTTAATATCATATTGCTCCATGAAACTTATTATAAAATCAAAAGATTAACCATGCATATATTCTATAAATAATTTATTTATATGCATAATTTTTATAAAGTAGATAAAAGTGTATGTTTTATAAGACACACATCCTTATATATGACTATGTGCATGCATGCATACCCCTTGCTTCAGTCGTGTCCACCTCTTTGTGAACACATGGCCCACCAGGCTCCTCTGTGCATGGGATTCCCCAGGCAAGAATACCGGAGTGGGTTACCATTTCCTTCTCCAGGGGATCTTCCCGATCCAGGGATCGAACCCACCTCTCCTACACTGGCAGGCAGATTCTTGACCACTGAGTCACCTGGGAAGCCCCATATATAACTATGACATATAAACTAAATTTTACAAAATTAAATATTTATAAANTGAGTGACTGAACTGAACTGATAAAAGGTCTTAAGAGCTAAGGTGCACAACGATACATGACTATTAATACCATCACTGCTGCTGTTACATTTTTATGAAGGGCTTTATATGTGGCTGACATTGTAGTAAGTGCTTTGCCTCATAACTCCCTGGTATGTACAGATTATTATTCTGACTTTATAGATGAGAGAGTTGAGTCTTAAAGAATCAGTCATGCAGCGGAAAGAAAGTCAGCCTACCCCAAGCATCAGAGATAACCTTTAATTACAATGTGTTGGAGACCAATACTTTTCATAATAAACATATTCAATCTTTACAACTGGTACAGATAACAAGCAATGTAAAGAATCTGGACACGTGTCATGGGAGAATTAGTAGGAACTGGTACTGAGAAGATTCTTTCAGAGGATACATGCCAGCTAAGGTCTGCCAGGGTGTCCTTTGGAATCTGTCTTGATGTTACTGGAAATAAATTTATTCACTGAACAAGTATTTATTGAATAAGTAACTAGGAGAAAAGATTTAAAGCAGATATCCATTTAAAATAGAGGCTATAAATTTCAGTAAGGGAATGGAGTGAATGGGACAAACAAAACTAGCCAAATACCCCAGGTAAGAAATGATAAAGGTCTGAACTAAGACAGCAGCAGTAAGACTGGAAGGAATAAAGTAGGCACGGGAGATATCTGTAGGATTATAGCAACTGCAACTAGCCATTGAGGGATGGTAAAAGGATAGTAAAATATAAGGTTACACTCAGGTTTCTGCCAGGTGGATGGATGGCAGTGCCATTGAATGAGACAGAAAATAAAGAAAGAGAAAATGAGATTTTGTGAGAAAGATGATGAATTTTGGTTTACACTGAAATGAAGTTCCTCTGGCCTTCCAGTTAGTGGTTAGAAATAGGGCTCTGAAGTTCAGGATTAGAGACATAAGTTAGAGCGTTAATGGCACAGAATGATAACTGAAGCCCAGGGAGACAAGATAGAAGTAAAAGGCAGGTGTGACAGCATATCAATACAAGAAGAGCCGGGGAGAAAACGCAGGTGGTGAAGAAGACCACGGGACTTTGATGGGTCAGGAGGGAACACAGGAACAAACAGGGTTACTCTGTCGAGAGTCAAGCCTGATAAAATCACATCTTTGATTGAGTCTTAACATACTCTGGTCTCTTGGGAAAACTGCAATGGTTGAGAGCATCTGGGTCGTCACGTAGTTTAAAAACACCAATTTCTAGCTAAGATTTTCAAGCAGGCATGGTTTTCATGTCCAATAACTGCCTAAACGGGCAGCAGACATGACTTGAAACTTTCTGAGGAAACACTTTAAAGTTGAAAGAGTCCACAGAAAGTTATTCTGATTGAAGTTCATGCCTTCCTGTTCTATTTTACTCTGAGGCGTGGCATAGGAAGATAACACCATTCTCTGGTTATAGCATCTTGAAGACACTGAAATATGCTTTGAATAAGCATTTTACTTCGAAATAATTTGAGATTTGGGAAAAAGTCGTGAAGATAGTTCAGGTAGCAATACCAATCACCAGTTCCCACTGATGTTAACTCACTGACCAGACACATATTAAAACATCTTTTGCAACTTGAGATATCTCAATATACACTCACATAACAAATCACTGGCCACAGGTGTTAGCTTCTGCAAAAGTCTCCTGGTCAATGATGTGCTAACATCTTATACAAACACGTCACATCCGTCACAACTAAAACTGACACTGGGGCCCCACTATTAACGATACTCTGGACTTTATTCACATTTTACCCATTGCATTTAGCTTTCGTGTCTCTCTTATCTACTCTGCTCTGAATTATCAATGATGATGTTTACTATGATACTTTAAGGTGGCATTGACTAGGTTTCTCTAATGTAAACACAGTATTTATTCCTCTCTACAAGACATTTACACACACAATAGATTTATTGTTTTGCCTCAGATAAGACTGAAATCTTGAGAAAGATATCAGCTCATCAGAGTGGATTTTACTGAAGACATCACAGGACCTTGGAAAATACTTCTCAGAGGACTATCTTATAACTATCTTCCTGTACATGTTTTATCATATTGAAAAAGTAATTAGTCCAATCAGATAGAAAGAGTCAGTCGTTCAGTTGAGTCCAATTCTTTGAGACCCCATGGACTGTAGGCCACCAGTTTCCTCAGTTCAGCTCAGTTACTCAGTCATGTACGACTCTTTGAGACCCCATGGACTGCAGCATGCCAGCCCTCCCTGTCCATCACCAACTCCAGGAGCCTGCTCAAACTCATGTCCATCAAGTCAGTGATGTCATCCAACCATCTCATCCTCTGTGGTCACCTTCTCTTCCTGCCTTCAATCTTCCCCAGCATCAGGGTCTTTTCAAATGAGTCAGCTCTTCACATCAGGTGGCCAAAGTACCAGAGTTTCAGCTTCAACATCAGTCCTTCCAATGAATATTCAGGACTGATTTCCTTTAGGATGGACTGGTTGGATCTCCTTGCAGTCCAGGGGACTCTCAAGAGTCTTCTCCAACACCACAGTTCAAAAGCATCAATTCTTCGGCGCTTAGCTTTCTTTATGGTCCAACTCTCACATCCATACATGACTACTGGAAAAACATAGCTTTGACTAGATAGACTTTTGTTGACAAAATGATGTCTCTGCTTTTTAATATGCTATCAAGGTTGGTCATAGCTTTTCTTCCAAGGAGCAAGCATCTTTTAATTTCATGGCTGCAATCACCATCTGCAGTGATTCTGGCACTCCCCAAAATAAAGTCTGTCACTGTTTCCACTGTTTCGCCATCTTTTTGCCATGAAGTGACGGGGGAAAATGGACCAGTCTCCTATGTCTATGGAATTCTCCAGGTTGCCATTCAATTCTCCAGGGTATCTTCCCAACCTAGGTGGGAACCAGGTCTCCTGCATTGTAGGCAGATACTTTACCATCTGAGCCATTCAGATATAATGAGTTAACCAATCAGATATAGTTAGTCTTAAATTTGGTAAGTAGCAACAGTTATTTCATATGAACATTAAGAAAAACTAGTCCATTACAAAATAATCATGTCCAATACTAACATTTAGTGGATAAAAACAGTTTAAAACTCTCCAAGATCAGCAGGTGTGATTCAGGCACCTTTCAAATGACTAGTTCTTTCCTGGATACCTTTAAAAATAGACTATCTATCTCTCCACAGCCCTCTTGGTCTCTGAAAAGTAAGCCCCGCTGGCCTTCAAAGCCACACATCCTGGGGGCTCATCTTCCAGACACAGGACCCCCATGATGGGGAGCCTGATGCCGGGCTCACAACCCTGGCTCCCTGGGGAAAACCTCTACTAACTGTAATTAATCTCCTGTTTACGGGTCGCCCACCTGGGGGTATGAGTTTTGACTATACCAGACTCTGCCCTTCCTACCTGTCTTGTTGTGTTTTCTTTCTATAGATCTTTTCTGGTGGGCTTCAGTGGTTTTCACTGATAGTTGCTCTGTAAAGAGTTGTAATTTTGATGTGGCCCAGAGAGGAGGCAAGCTCAGGGTCTTTCTACTCTGTCATCTTTGGTTAACGCTTATCTCCACAGTTTTTATGGATATTTAAGTTAGTCACTAATACTAGTCTCTGTGTATACAAAATTGAGGCATTTGCTCTTATTTATGTAATACTTAGGGCTTCCCTGGTGGCTCAAATGATAAAGCGTCTTCTTGCAGTGCAAGAGAGCCAGGTTCGATCCCCGGGTCGAGAAGATCCCCTGGAGAAGGAAATGGCAACACACTCCAGTACTCTTGCCTGGAAAATTCCATGGACAGAGGAGCCTGGTAGGCTACAGTTCATGGGGTCGAAAAAAGTAGGACACGACTGAACGACTTCACTTTCACTATGTAGTACTTGATTTATTCAGCATCCTGTGTCATTTAATTTAAAAAACTGTTTATAAAAATAACATAGTATAAAGGGTTAAAAGGCATTGAGGTTTTAACAAATAATACTGGTATGAGTTGAAATCTATACAGCTTGAAATTAACATCAACTTTTCTGCCTAAATTGTGTCCAATACAAAGTCTCTTTAAAATAACAGAAACTAAAGTAACTGATTCTATTGCCATGTATTTCTAGGAAATATCCCAACCTACATTTTGGGAGAACTATTATTCTTAGGGCCTTATCATTAAGATATCTTCCCGCTTCACCCTAAACATTGTATGTCTTACATTTTTTGAAACTTGGAGCAATAGCTTTTAATGTTTTCCCTTGTATTCCAGGGTTTAGATCTCAAATGTGTATCACAGCATCAAAAAATATATTTGTTCTTTGAAGATTCAGTCATATCAGATAGCATCCTGATGATGTATTATTCATGAGTCAGTCACAGACAAACAATGTGGCCACATAAAAGCAAAGCATTAAAAAGCCACATGTATCACAGAACCCTTTCACAAAGGAATAAAAGTTCAGGAGAAGCAGGTTTTAAATAGGTAAATAAATAATAAATAAGGCAATTTAGGAAAATCTTTTTTTATAGTTAACCTCATGTTCTAGATAGTAAACTCCGTAAGGATAAGGACAGATCCTAATCCAAATTCTACAAAGTTTTAATATGTTACATAGTATGGCTCCTCAGCATATTAAATACTACTTTAGTTCATTTATACTATAGTTGATATTTTAACATATATGCTAAGAAGATCTCACCAAATATAGACATTTGGATTACACATTCATATTTACAATTTAATAAGTGGAAAACCAGAAAAGTTTGATAATTTTCTAAGATTTATTAAGCGGGGAAGAATAAAGGAGTTTCTGCTATAGTTCATGTGTATTTTAGGAAGAAATCTGTAGATGTCCTCATGGTGGTCTCACTTGAGGTTAGGAGAATGTGTGGAGGGAAATCTTTCATGATTTTCCTTTCTAATGTTTCTAAGCTTGCTCTTCTCCTACTATTATATTAAATCAAAGACCATGTTGTCACTCCCAGGTAAAACAAACTCAGAGAGTCCTCAGATTTAACACAAACATCTTTTTCAGTCTGAACAACAGCTACTTTGTGTGGTTTTCACTGTGAGTTATGCGTTCAGTTGACCTAACCATGCTTCTAACAACAAAGTCATCACACCATTCTCTGTCTTAAAATTCTTCAAACCTACACTGCTGCCTCACTGGAGTGCTAGCCATCTTTTCTGCATATGCCATACTTGGCCACTACCTTCTCCCCTCTGCCATCTAACTCCTGTTTCTTTCTTATGTCTCAGGCTTCTCTAAAAAGCCTCTCCCCTAAACGCATCATCTCCTGCTGTCCTGAGTTCCCCGAGCATCTCATATGCAAAGTGTTTTCACTTGATCATGAACAAAACAGACCTGATCTCAGCTTCATGGGCTACACAGTCAACCTGGGAAGAAAGGCCTTAGCGAACAGAAACAATTAACACAATTATCAAAAGTGTTCAGAGTATCTTAACAGAGAAAAGAGGGAAGCATGGCAATGTAGAGCAGCGGAGTGTAACCCAGAGCAATGGTGGGGGAACGTCCTTCAGGGACTTCCCTGGTGGTCCAGTGGCTGAGACTCTGCGCTCCCAAAGCAAGGGGCCCAGGTTCCATCCCTGACCAGGGGACTAGATCCCACATACCTCAGCTGAGAGCTCAAATGTCATGACGAAAACCCCGCAAGTCACAATGAAAGATTCCACATGCCACAGCTAAGACCCCGGGCAGCCAAATAAGTCAATGAATATTTTTGAAAAGTCCTCTGTGAGGACGTCAGGACTCCATCATGGCTTTGGCAAGAAAATCAAAATGTATTCAAGACGTTCTAGTGGGAGGGAGCAACATATACAGAAATACCTTCAGGCAAAGGAGAAGGGGGAGTCTAGAATCTTTTAGGAATAAGGAGAAAGAGGGGCTCAAGATGAGGATGGGGAACGCCCTGGACCCAAAGCACGCTTGCCATGGAGGTGCCCTGTTCCCATCCTCCCCACAAAGACCTCACTACTGAGCTGTAAGGAGGGCAGCTGACTCTCCTCGCCCAGCAGCAATCCCTTTGTGACACAGCACTGCCTGCCTCTGGGGCCACATGTTTCCCTGGCAGCCTCCAACCTAAGTACAGGGGAGCGGGAGGGTGTGGTCCTTTCTGCCCAATGCAGTAGTCCTCGAAAAGGTCCTCTTGCTCTGGGCCTCCAGCGGCTCGGCCAACATTTTGCTCAGTTTGTCTCACTGATCAGAACACCTGATTACTCTCCTCTCTCCTCCCAGCCTGAGGCTCTCTCTAGATTTTGGTTGTTGAGTTTGAGACACAGTGGTTTGTTTTGTGATTCAGTGACTGAATACTGTTTACAGATACTATCAATTAGGCACAATAAATGGCACGCACATCACTGCCTCCCCAGCTTCCAGGGGGAGCACTGGGGCTGCTGAGTCGCTCACTCTGTGCGACCTCACGGACAGCAGCCCAGCAGGCCCTCGCCCCGGGATTCTCCAGACAAGAGTGCTGGAGCGGGTGCCACTGCCTCCTCCAGGGGGAGCACTAGGAAAACCGCAACTACTGTGAAGATTTAGAACTCTCTTCTAAGAAATTCCACATCAGCTATGTCCGCATGAAGCCGATAACTCTCAGTAGGCTGTTTCCCCTTTTCCCTAAACAAACGGATAATTACAGCAATTGACCGATGGAAGTGGCACCTTTGGTACAGCTCAAGCCACCACAGACATGAGAAAGGTTCACTCAATTCCTTGTGGTAGGTTTGTAGAGTGAGCTACTTGTCAACTAATGATGGTTACAAAAGGCTTTCCCCTTCAAAGGGAGGAAAGGATCAACTCCTTCAGCTTAGTAAATATACCTTAGAGTAAATCTCCCAGAACTTCCGCGAAGGAGCAAGTTTTTATTAGGGGTGCCTCTCCACCACCTAGGCTGTCCCCCCACTGTGTACCAGCTGTAGAGTTACACTGTATGAGACTCGGCGGTTGACCCCACTCCCTACTCCGGTCCCAGACAATCGGGTAACTTTTATTATCCTGCGCTGAAACCATGTATAAGTTCATGGAGAGGTTTCGGGACCGAGGTCTAATGACGGTGGCAAGTGACACCCCTACCCCTCAATCCCTCTGACGTGAAGGCATAAAGAAACTGCTACAAGGAGCCACTGCAGACAGTCGGGGAGACCAGACTGCAGGCAAAGGCTCCCCGGAGCCAAGACATGAAGAAAGCAGACATGGGATCTGCCTGCGCTGGGTCTGAGTTGGTCCTTTCGCACTCGATTATTGAGGAAACCTTGAAACACTATCCTGCTGTACTTTTTGAAAACCATCCCAATTTACAGAGATGTCCTTGAATTCTTCCTTTAACATGACACGTTGGGGGCTTCTCTGGAAGTCCAGTGGTTCAGACTTCGTGCATCTACTGAAAGGGGCATGAGTCCGATCCCTAGTCCAGGAACTAAGATCCCACATGCCACAGAAAAATAAATAAATAAATAAAAATTTTAATAAAATGACACAATGGCACGCATCTCAGTTTATCTCCCCGTCCTTCCCAGGAAAATAAGTCAATTGTCTTTCAAAGCTTCAGGTTTAATTTTGTGGATCTTCACTGGATAAAGGCTATAAAAAGTTTACATATCATTTCAACAACTGTCAAAAATACTGTAAAATATTAAAAATTACAGATGTGTGCATTAGCTAAACGATGTGATTATATGATTAGACACTTGGATGCTAGGTGAAAATCACTACTGAATACCTTAAAGAGTCCATGCATGCAAAGTAACAGACGCTTCTCTCATTTTTAAAAAAGGTAAATATTATTTTATTTGTTTAAATAAGAATTTGCAAGGATGGCCAAATCCAGGCCCTATTTGCTGGTCTTGCCTACATACTATATAAACACAAACACATACACACACAGCTGTGCAAGGTGAAAAACAACTTGGGATGGAGAGCAGCTACTTCCTCTAGGCTGAGAATGAGCTGTCAGTTTTGAGTGCTATATACAAGGTCCACTTCACACATTTAGGGACCCACCACTCACTGGAAGGTTCCAGAATCTGTGACCTCTGATTCAACTGTACATGTTAATGTTTTGGCAACTAAGTACAGGTTTATTCATATACTGAAGAAACCTGACAAGGGAATCCAGATAATCAGCACAAAAGCAAATAATGATTTCAGGTGAGTAAAAACAGGATTTTTCACATCCTTGGTTTAAGATTCATAAACACCAAACAGGCATCGATCTTACCTGTAGCTCTTTTTCTTCTATCTTCCTTTGGAGCACTTCAAGGCACTTGGTAAAGTCAGTATGGTCTTGATCAGGAGTTGAAATAATTTCACAGCCCTGTGTTAAATAAGATAAAAGGTAGAAGTTAATAATGATGTCGACTGAGGAACAAGATCAAGAGCTATAAAACAGAAAGCATCACACATATCCTATGATGCCTGTGTTATACCTTGATCATTAAAATCATTATCATTATCTTTCTTATTTCACATAACAGGACCTCTCAGCAATGATGTTAGACTACTAAAATAATGATCTGATTATGACAATCATTCTACCCAAAAAAAGTACAGCTAATACCACATTAATGGTCTTTAAAACTCACTGCTGTGATAATATTCAAGATTAACATAAGGACATCGGTACGAGCATTATAAAACATATCACAGTGAAATGACTTGAAACTAAAATGAAACTACTTCTAATAAACGTTGAGTTTCTTTGAGTAGACTTTCTAAGTTTACTTACATGAATAGAAAAAATAACACCAGCTAGTGATGAACTGATGAACTACATTTTAAGTAAAATCAAGTTAGCTGTCCTATAAAATTCCTTTACAACACCTTTTTTCCCCACGTAAAAAGAAGCAGGAAGAGGGATGCCTGTGTAAATGCCTCTTGGATTATCTTTCAGACATAATGAAGTGAAGTTATAAGTTCTTTGCCTCCTCTACAACAGACATTTTACCTAGTGAAAAACACTGAAATATATTTATAACTATAACGCCACAAAAGTGTCAGCTTGCTGGCATTAGTGAACCGAGATGGTTCGAGAAACAGTATTTTTGAAATGACACCGTCTCCTCCAATGTCTTACAGAGGCAAAGGTATGTAAAACCAGAGCACAATGAGACTTTGGACTTCTTAATTCAGGAATAAAACAATGTGAGGTCTCTGACAAACAGCTGAGTAAGGGAAAGTTAAATATAATCTAGTATATAAAGTTGCCATTCAAAGAGTTCTCAAGGATACAAAACACCCATACTGGCTCTTAAATTATTCCAAAAACCATTCTCAGTAGATTTAAAGGTTCTTCCTTAACTTCAAGGTCTCTTGAAAGGCGCCGGGCTCAAGCTGTGCTTCATTCATTTATGACTGTCTTACAATGTAGTGACCAATGAAAAAGTTAATTTCTCATCATTCAAAAATACATTATGTCCTAAAAGATGCATATGTCATTTTTACAAGATCATCGATAAATACTTTCCTGACCCTAAAAGAACATTGAAATTTACTATAATGGCCAAGCAAAGATATAAAGTTGACTTCTCTCAGGCTAACACCCCTAAAAAAAAAAAAAAAAGACACAAGAATATGCCAGAGCATACAGGAATATCATCAGAGAAGAGGATATTAGATTGTCAACAAACCAAAAAACACTATATTGAAACTTTCTGGAGGGCAGGCCTTATATTTTTATTACTCTTCCCAGTGCCTGGCACCAGTGTGCTATATAGTTAAGTGTTCAATAAATAAAATTCTTGAGGAATGAAAAGGTCTGTTGGCAAATGTGGTAGGAGAGTGTGGCATCTTATTTTACTGCCAAATATGACAATGACTAATTATCTTCCTTTTTTAAGTACTGACCAGAGAAATAATCACTTCAACAAAGGGAAACAAAATTAAAAAGGCAAACAGAAATAGCAATACAAGAGATGACTAATAGATCATCATCTGATTTCACTGTTATCGTCCCAGAATCAACACAGATCCACAGGAAACCTTATGGCTAAAGAGAATCCAAGACATCACCTATGTAGTCCCATTGTAATAGTCTAGAGATTACGACAATAAAAAGAAGTTTAATTTGGCTAAAAAAACTGCACAGCAAGGTAGTAATTATCGGCAGGTCACATTTAGAAACCCTATTTCTTTACTCCCATGACATGGGAACAAATTCCTAGATAACTGAAAGACCAAGGTCTTCACACATGCTTAGCTGCTCAGTCATGTACAACTCTTTGCAACCCCACGAGCTATAGCCCACAAGGCTCCTCTGTCCATGGGATTCTCCAGCCAAGAATACTGGAGTGAGTTGCCATTTCCTCCTCCAGAGGATCCTCCCGAACCAGGGACCAAACCTGCACCTCTTGTGTCTCCTGAATTGCAGGCAGATTCTTCTACCACTGCCCCCCGTTCTTACGATACCTCTAAAGCAGCCCAGGTCTTATGATATCTCTAACGTTTAAGAAAAAAGCTACTTGAGCTATAAGACCTAGGCTTGAATAAATTCTTATCTCAGCAAGTTAAGATGGATACACAGAGAAGCTTAAGTCAGGATGCAGAGACAGATTATCAGCACTGAAAAATTCATACTGTATCTAAATTAACTACAAACGTCTAGAAACTCTAACCAAGGCATTTATTAGCTATCCACAGATTGTTAGAATTCTGACTAGTTTAAATGATCCTAATATTATCACAGAATGAGAATAAATTCACTAGAAGTAGAAACAGCTCCAGGAGTCCTCTCAGGGAACTTTTGACACCTAGAAAGGAGACATGGAAGACAATACATAGGTCTTTGGCCAATGAAAGACGTTTTCACTGTTTTCTGGGTCTTATCATAACATATTAATATCTAGAGAGGAAAAATATAAAAGTAAAGATGAAAAACTATCATGATCCTGCAGACAAGAAAATTGTAGAAATGTGTTCATATTTATTTGCAATTACTGGTAATACAAAATAAGGTTCAATTCCCTAGAGTCATAAGAACTGGGCTTTATGAAGATATTCAAGATATCAGACTGGGCCAATTAAATATATAACATTCTAATAAACAGTTTCCAATGTTAGTTTCCATTAGATATGTATATTTTACATTAAGATACACAGGAATTTTCCAAAATTTCCAGAAAATTCAANTTATTGATTCTTTTTTTATTGATTCTGTTTTATACTAGAATTGGAAAGAAAAAGACTAGGATTGACATTACAAATTTCAGAGTGTGTCAAAATCAGAGCTATTCTGAATTTGTTCTAACCTATAAAGGATCTTTTGAAGATGTTGAACCACAATGCCCAGTCTAAAAGGCTTTTCAATAAACTGAGATGTTTTTAGCCCTAACAATATATAACAATTCTATGAAAAATCAGAGAACCTCTAAAGTTATCTTAAAATAGGAATATTAAAATTGTGATCTATTGATATATCTTTCTTACTGAAGTCAATAATAAAAAGTAACATTTGATTACTCATCTTGTTATTTGAGATATGAATCACTTTATATAAATTATGATCTTGAATCTCAAAGATAACCTTATAAGGTAAATATAATCATCACATTTTAAGATACGTAAACTGAAGTATGTGCTTAGTCACTCAGTCAAGTCCTATTCTCTGCAACCCCATGGACTGTAGCCTGCCAGGCTCCTCTGTCCACAGGGACTCTCCAGGCAAGAATACTGGAGTACAGAGAGTTTAAATAACTTGCCCAAGGTCACACAGCTGATAAGGATAGAGTATGTGATCAAAGAAGCCCGTACTCTTCACCTATCAGGCTTTGTACTCAACCGTGTTTACAGCAAACTTTGGGTATTTTGGAAGGTTTAAGCAGCAAAATTCCTTTATAATTTATGAAAAGTGTAGTCGCTCAGTTGTGCCCAACTCTATGTAACCACATGGACTCTAGCCCGCCAGGCTCCTCTGTTCATGGGACCCTCCAGGCAAGAATACTGGAGTGGGTTGCCATTTCCTTCTCCAAGGGATCTTCCTGACGCAGGGCCTGAACCTGGGTCTCCTGCATGGCAGATTCTTCACTGTCTGAGACGCCAGGGAAGCCCAATTTACATGACTCTTATTTCATTGGTTTTCTCTAGTTTCTACCTGAAAAGTCTTTAACTGTTAGGCAGACATGAAACCTGCCTGACTGCATGCTGCTTCCATTGTAGCCCAAGGTTTGGAGGACTCAGCGTATCCACAAACATCTGAAACGGGCAGTGAGTGCTTAGTTATCCTTTTCCTTGCTTTTTTCTGCGTTTCTAACTCATTATATTGTCACTATATTTATCATTTATGATATAATTCACTTTTTTGGCTATTAAACATCTTTCTGATCAATATCTCTGTGTAGAAGTGTTTATTTCTGATTATTTTTCTTAGACTTGAATTCTAAAAATGAAACTACTGGAAAAATTATAAGAACATTAAGAATATTTTTTATGACCCTTGATAGATTGCCAGAGTATTTTCTAGGAAGGCTGAAAATATGAATAATCCTACTGGTGTATGAGGATAAAAAAAGTTCCTTCTTTTAAAATGTAATACTAGGAAAGATAATTCATCATGAATTTCTTACCATGAATTAATTTACTTGCTATACTTCCTTCTTAATTACAAACAAATCATTAAGGAAAAGACTTTCATTGGAGAAGATAATTCTGGAGTGTGAAGCAGGTTGGTCCTGGAAGTGGTTTGCCCAACTGAGGACTAAGGTGCTAAAGGACAATATGACAGAAAAAGTCACTTTTGGGACGGGAAATAGGTGTCAATCAAGGGTAAAGAGGAGGAGGCAAGAAGATGTCAAGATCACCTTTCACGTTGGCTCCGAAAACATGAAATTTACTATCCCATCAAATTAGAATATTAGCAATTTTTTAAAATAAAGCAATCAGATAATATGAGTTTTGTGGTGTCTTAAAATTCTAGCCCCCACACACTATTTTCCCCTATTCACTACTGAAGCAGTCTTTCTTTTTGTATGTTGTTTTTCAGTCCCTAAGTCGTGTCCAACTCTTTGCGACCCCATGAACTGCAGCACGCCAGGCTTCCCTGTCCTTCGCTAACTCTCAGAGTTTGCTCAAACTCATGCCCACTGAGTCAGTGATGCCATCTTGTTAGGATACATTCAAAAATATTTAGGGAGATATACTCAAGAGTCTTAAAAAAATGAATATATTACATTTTTAACAATGAGGTTCCATAATCTTTTATTAAACTGAATTGACCAGAACTGTGTAATAAGAAATAGCCTGCCAGATTAAGAGAACAGCAGGCATAAAGCAAAATGACTTATACTCTGAATAATCAAAGAAAGAGATCTAACATTAGCCCAAACTTGTTCTCAAATTTGCTAAGAAGGGGAATAGTTACATAAAGCCAATTGGAATCTAAATGATCTATGTTCCTTGATACAGGTATGAAAATTGGCTTTTTACCCTGTGGAGATGTTATCACAAAAGTAACTATTTCCCACTTGCCTCTTTATTGTACAAGGTATACTATGGTAGATTGCTACTTCGGTTTTATTTACCAGACTTCTAAAAACATTTCTACTTTTCAAGGTAGAAATTATCAAGTGACAACTGATGAGAAACAATTTCTTCAGCAAGAAGGTCACATGATTAAACTCTTAAAAACTCTTAAGTAACAGATTGCCTAAAATAATCAAGTGTTCTCTTTCTGTTTTTCTAGATGGTATATAGAAGAAAAGAATAAATGTAATTTAACCTTGCAGCAATTCTCCATTCAATCCCAAACACAGAGAGACATTCTAATCTGCTATAATCTTCACTGCCCTGGGTGTTGTAAAATAACCTTTCCTTTCAACATGGCATTGAACAAAAACTTTAAACATTTCAAACAAGAAAAGCACCACTTCTATTAACAGAAGTCAAACATCATTTTAGCACAGGGTCTCAAATGATGGCTTCTTTGCTAAAAGCAGAGTCAAGAGTTCTCAGTGGAAGAGGGTACCTGAAAGATTTAACACATCAGGGTACCTGAAAGATTTAACACATCAGGCTCAAGAATGCTTTTTTATAGCCTGCTTGCAAGGCTGCCCTTTGGACTGGTCCTGGAGGACCTGAATGGTAAACAGTTCCCCACACTGACAAACAACTTTCCCCAGCAGTGGCTCACTGTGCCTAACTTATTTGTACAAACAACACGGTTTACACTGAGAACCTGTTTTGTTATGGTTGTTGTTTGGCCCCCAGTGAAATTTTGGGCATTAAGTCACCAATGAGCTTCCCTGGTGGCAACACATCACACTTCTTACAATCTGATTAAGTGCATCCTCTGTGACTCCACCGGGAAAGGACTCTTTTGACTAGTGACCCATTTTCTTCAGAATTTCTCCCCCAGTGCCTTTCCCCTTAGCTGATTCTGCTTCCCAGCTTCTCTCTGTAATAAGTCACAGCTGTGAGTCTGACTATACGCCAAGTCCCATGAGTCCTCTAGTCAATTATGGATTGTGGAGCCCGTCATGGGAACCCTCAAGCCAAAGAGCTACAGATCCTTCCTCCCTTAGGAGGCTTGAATAAGCTTCTACTTTATAATGTTCATACAAGCACGCATACCCAGAGATCTGGTCTTGTCTGGGTGCTGTTCCTTCACACCCACTACAAACATGCCAAGGATGGAACTGGTCTCCACTGGCTCTCTCCCGAGTCTCCCCAAAAAGGCGAGGATGTGGGTGCGGTAGGAGTGGGAGCACTGAATGAATCGGTGGCAGGGGGTGTTCAATTACTTAGACCTCAGCAGACACAGAAAAGGGAAACTGAATACTCACAAAAGGAAGCTGCAAGATTTCCTCAACCTGTGAAACTGATTTTCACTTTACTTGGAGAAAACTACTTCTTTTCATCCAGACAATTATGGTGTAATGGCCAGGAAAGTGCATGCATTTTGCGGTCAGAATGCCTGCTTAGATCCTAGTTAAACCATTTCTGACCTGGTAAAGTTGGGTGAATTGCTCAACCTCTCTGTGCTTCCATATTCAACTGTAAAATGTAGGTGACAGTTCCAAACTAATAGAATGTGACGTAAGGATTAGTAAAGTGTTAGTGCCTCAGTTCAACTCTTTGCGACCCCATGACTGCAGCCCACCAGGCTCCTCTGTCCATAGGATTCTCCAGGCCAAGAATACTGGAGAGGGTAGCCATTCCCTTCTCCAGGGGATCTTCCCAACCCAGGGTCTCCTGCATTGCAGGCAGAGTCTTTACCATCTGAGCCATCAGAGAAGGCTCAGACTGTAAAGAATTACATGAATTTATAAATTGAAAGTAAGAAAGGATTATATGAATTTATAAGTGAGAGTACATATAAAAGTGTCTGGTATCCTGGAAACCCTTCAAAGTAATTATGGCCTAGTACTCTTTTCAAGACTATGTTGAGATGGGAGGGAGTTTCAAAAGGGAGAGGGTCTATGTATACATATGGCTCATTCATGTTGAGGTTTGACAGAAAACAGCAAAATTTTGTAAAGCAATTATCCTTCAATAAAAAATAAACGCATTTTAACAAAGGCTCTGCTGAGACTTTCTCACACCAATCTTCAAAGGTAGAGAAAACCTGAAGCACAACAAACTTCTAAGCAACCAACTATATTTCAGCCTTTCAGAAACCAATATACTACCCTAACTGTTAATGGATAAAGCGTAGTTTCTCAAGAGTCAAACTCACTTGAGAAGGCAGACTTACTTAAAATGAATACTGTGCATGGTGAATTTTCAAGAGGGACTTACAGAATGTCAAATTTCACAAATGCTTGTGATCACAGAAGTCTTTTTTTTATAGTAAGTATTGTGTGAAACTTCATGTGAATCTTTTTTATACCAAGTATCTAAAAGCAGCATTAGACACCTGAGTCATACAAACTTTCATGAGAATCTACTAATTGCTGGTATCCCAGAATGAATGACAGAATTCAGGTTGCAGGAGATCACATATTAATAGGATAAGAAGGAATTATGATAAAAATTAAAATTATGATAAAAATTATTTCAATCAGGTTCTGCAAGGAAAAAACAAAGGAAGGAATACATAACAGCTACAGGTGGAGAACCTGGGGGAGAATTGATGAGAAGGGGGTTCCATGAGCCTAATGAATGAGGAGAGAGAAATGGTAACAGAGCCTCCAGAGATCACAGACTTAGAGGAGAAGCAGCAGGCTGGCCTGGCCCTGGAGTCATCGCTGAGGCACTGGAGAGGGCTTAGAAATTTAAAGAGCTTCCCTGGTGGCTCAGACAGTAAAGAATCTGTCTGCAACCCAGGAGATCTGGGTTCAATCCCTGGGTGGGGAAGATCCCTGGAGGAGGGGGGTGAAAACCCACTGCAGTATGTTGGCCTGGAAAATTCCAGGGACAGAAGAGCCTGGTGGGCTACAGTACAGGGGATCACAAAGAGAAATTTAAAGGGCATAGGCTCCCCCTTTTTAAACGCCTTAAACATTTTAAATTAATTAAAACAGAACAGGCTTTGAAAATTAAAGACAATTTGAAAGGACTACAATTGAGACAAGCACAAGAATGAAGGTGTATTCCTGAGACAGACTCACATAAAGTCCCTTGCCTGTCTCACCGTTCCCTTCCTGAGATGCTAATAAGCAGAAGCCAACCAGTTGTAAGAATATAAAGTGAAGAACCTGTCACTCAGTTGTCAGTGGAAACTGCCTATCTATAATTCCATTAACAAAGCCTTTACAGCTCAGCATATGTTAATTAGTTTTAAAGCTTAAGCTTAAGAAATTACTGTACTCAGGGGATATATATATGTGTGTGTATGTGTTATCCACTTAAGTATTTCGATAAATGGAATTGAGCTTTATATATTTATACAATTTTCTCCATCTGGCATTAAGAGTCAAACTTGCTAATGTTTTAAATTTCTCATAATCCAACTTGCCTTTTCTCTAAATTTATTGATTTTAGACTGCCCTGGTGGCTCAGATGATAAAGAATCTGCCTGCAATGCAGGAAGAGGGTCGATCCCTGGGTCAGAAAGATCCCCAATATTACCATGTATAAAATATGCTGACATCTGGCTGGGCAGAGTGGGTAGGAGACACAGCTACAGGAGAAAATAATAAGATACATGAGATTAGGCAGAGCAATGCAGATGTTTCTCACTGAAGATTAAAAGTATCTGTCCAGATTCTGTTAAATTTAAACAAAACTGAACCCAAGGCATTGTCAAACTCAAAAGAATGTTATCATTGATTTTGATTATGAAGCAAATTAACGTTCATAAATTATATACTTATGGAAAAGAAATGATTAGAAATCCCTTTAAAACCAATGTTACTAAGTATAGCTATTCAAAAGCTCTTAAGTAAACAATTATGCAAAGTAAAACAAAATACTACCACACTTTACATTAACGTTTTCTTTAAGCATTTTGAGAGATCCCCCACATGTGTAACATTCAGTTCATCAGTCCATTCGCTCAGTCGTGTCTGACTCTTTGCGACCCCATGGACTGCAGCACGCAGGGCCTCCCTGTCCATCACCAACTCACGGAGCTTACTCAAACTCATGTTGATCGAGTTGGTGATGTCGTTCAACAATCTCATCCTCTGTCGTCCCTTCAATCTTTCCCAGCATCAGGGTCTTTTCCAATGAGTCAGTTCTTCACATCAGGTGGCCAAAGTATTGGCACTTCAGCATCAGTCCTTCCAATAAATATTCAGGACTGATTCGCTTTAGGATGGACTGGTTGGAACTGCCTGCAGTCCAAGGGACTCTCAAGAGTCTTCTCTAACACCACAGTTCAAAAGCATTAATTCTTTGGCGCTCAGCTTTCTTTTATAGTTCAACTCTCACATCCATACATGACTACTGGAAGAACCATAGCTTTAACTAGACAGACCTTTGTTGGCAAAGTAATGTCTCTGCTTTTTAAAATCCTATTTAGGTTGGTCATAGCTTTTCGTTCAAGAAGCAAGCTGCAGTCATCATCTGCAGTGATTTTGCAGTGATTCCCGAAAAGTAAAGTCTCTTACTGTTTCTATTGTTTCCTGGCTGCAGTCACCATCTGCAGTGATTTTGCAGTGATTCCCAAAAAATAAAGTCTCTCACTGTTTCCATTGTTTCCCCAACCATTTGCCATGAAGAAATTGAACCAGATACCATGATCTTAGTTTTCTGAAGAACTTAGTTGAGTTTTAAACCCACTTTTTCACTCTCCTCTTTCACCTTCATCAAGAGGCTCTTTAGTTCTTCTTCACTTTCTGCCATAAGGGTGTGTCATCTGCATACTGAGGTTATTGATATTTCTCCCAGCAATCTTGATTCCAGCTTGTGCTTCACCCAGCCCAGAATTTCTCGTGATGTACTCTGCATATTAGTTAAATAAGCAGGGTGATAATATACAGCCTTGACAGACTCCTTTTCCTATTTGGAACCAATTTGTTGTTCCATGTCCAGTTCTAACTGTTGCTTCCTGACCTGCATATAGGTTTCTTAAGAAGCAGGTCAGGTGGTCTGGCATTCCCATCTCTTTCAGAATTTCCCACAGATTTTTGTGATCCACACAGTCAAAGGCTTTGGCATAGTCAATAAAGCAAAAGTAGATGCTGTTCTGGAATTCTTTTGCTTTTTCGATGATCCAGTGGATATTGGCAATTTGATCTCTGGTTCCTCTGCCTTTTCTCAATTCAGCTTGAATATCTGGGAGTTCATGGTTCATATACTGTTGAAGCCTGGCTTATATACTGTTGAAGCCTGGCTTAGAGAAGTTTGGGCATTACCTTGCTAGTGTGTGAGATGAGTGCAATTGTGTGGTAGTTTGAGCATTCTTTGGCATTGCCTTTCTTTGAGATTGGAATGAAAACTGACCTTTTCCAGTCCTGTGGCCACTGCTGACTTTTCCAAATCTGCTGGCATACTGAGTGCACAAATCTTTTAGGATTTGAAACAGCTCAACTGGAACTCCATCACCTCCACCAGCTTTGTTCGTAGTGATGCTTCCTAAGGTCCACTTGACTTCACATTCCAGGATGCCTGTTTCTAGGTGAATGATCACACCATCATGATTATCTGGGTCGTGAAGATCTTTTTTGTACAGTTCTGTGTATCCTTGCCATCTCTTAATATCTTCTGCTTCTGTTAGGTCCCTACTATTTCTGTCCTTTATTGAGTCCATCTTTGCATGAAATGTTC
The DNA here is from genome assembly GCA_006410935.1 of Redunca redunca. NCBI lineage: Eukaryota > Metazoa > Chordata > Mammalia > Artiodactyla > Bovidae > Redunca > Redunca redunca. The sequence goes on from SJYQ01002244.1 coordinate 133,625, forward strand.
CCTTGTTATCTCTAATTTTTGAAGAGATCTCTAGTCTTTCCCATTCTATTATTTTCCTCTATTTCTTTGCACTGATTACTGAGGAAGGCTGTACATTGTCACCTGCTTATTTAGCATATGAAGAGTACATCATGCGAAATGCCAGGCTGTATGAATTATAAGTTGGAATCAAGATTGTTGGGAGAAATACCGACAACCTCAGACATGCAAAAAAAATATCTCCTTGCAGTCCCTTGGACAGCAAAGAGAACAAACCAGTCAATCCTAAATGAAATCAACCCTGAATATTCATTGGAAGGACTGATGCTAAAGCAGAACCTTCAATACTTTGGCTACCTGATGCAAAGAGCCAACTTATCGGAAAAGACCCTGATGCTGGGAAAAACTGAAGGCAGGAGGAGAAGGGGACAACAGAGGATGAGATGCTCAGATTTCATCACCAACTCAATGGACATGAGTTTGAGCAAGGGAAATGGTACAGGACAGGGAAGCCTGGCAGGCTGCAGGCCAGGGGGTTACAAAGAGTTGGACATGACTAAGCAAGTGAACAACAGATATGCAGATGATACCACTTTAATGGCTGAAAGTGAAGAGGAACTAAAGAGTCTCTTGATGAGGATGAACGAGGAGACTGAAAAAGCTGGCTTAAAACTCAACATTCAAAAAATGAAAACCATGGCATCTGGTCCCATCACTTCATGACAAATAGATGGGGAAAAAGTAGAAACAGTGACAGATTTTATTTTCTTGGGCTCCAAAATCACTGTGGATGGTGACCGCAGCCATCACATTAAAAGACACTTGCTCCTGGAAGAAAAGTTATGACAAACCTACACAGCACACTGAAAAGTGGAGACAGCACTTTGCTGAGAAAGGTCCATACAGTCAAAGCTACAGTTTTTCCATAAGTCATGTACAGACATGAGAGTCGGGTCAAAACAAGTCTGAGCACCAAAGAACTGATACTTTTGAACTGTGATGCTGGAGAAGACTCCTGAGACTCCCTTGGGCAACAAGGAGACTAAACCAGTCAAAATATTCATTGGAAGGAGTGATGCTAAAGCCAAAGCTCCAATACTTTGGCCACCTGATACGAAGAGCCAGCTCACTGGAAAAGACCCTGATGCCGGGAAAGATTGAGAGCAGGAGGAGAAGGGGGCAACAAGGATGACATGGTTGGATGGCATCACCAACTTGATGAATATGAGCATGAACAAACTCTAGGAGGCTGTGAAGGACAGGGAAGCCTGGCGTGCTGAATTTCATGGGGTTGCAAAGAGTCTAAACACGACTTAGCGACTAAAGGCCAAAAACAACATAATTTAATAACCTACTGGTTTGTTTGGTCACTCTTTGTCTAGCCCAATACTGCAGTTCCCCTCTTACCACCCCGGAATTGGGGGTGAAGGACACTGACATGATGGAAATGTGAAGGGAAAGTGCCGGGTTCTCACACTGACTATAATCGCTTTGCTGGCATTCTTTCCTGCGGATGTTAATTACCTTGTGCAAGAAACAACAATCCTGTCCAACAGACCAAATATGTAATCTGTTGGAAAGTAGTGCTAGGAACTGAATCCTAGTTTTCACAAAATTCTTTTCATTAAAAAAAAAAAAAAGACACTCATCCAAAAGCTGTCTCTAATTCTATCATTTTCCTAAAGTCTTTTAAGTTTTTTGAGCCTGAGCTTCCACATCATAAAATTTGGCTAAATAACACAGTTCAATGTCTATTACATTTTAAACTATTTTACATTTTTATCATTATATTTATAACATATCATCTTCTATCCTACACATCTACATTTATGGAAAAACAATTTATTCTGTGACTCTTTAAGACATTAAATACTGCAACGAGTGCCTAAACATTCTAAATATAAGGAAGCATGCTTTAAAATCCCATTCCTATATCCGGTAAATACCCCAAAGACTATACAACAATGAAAGAGTATCAGAAGTTACATGAGATATTACAGTTTCTTCAAAAGGTCTCAGGAAACTGAAACACATGAGGGCATGATTGATGGAATAATTAAAAAGACTGAAGTAGGTGATTTTAGCCTTGAATCAAGGAAACACTGACTGACTCAGAAAGTGAAAGATATAAAGTAAAATAAAATATCAAGGGGAAAATCTGTAAGAGACATTCCTCATTCTGAGTTCATATTAGTGAACCAGGCAGAGAAGAACTAAGACAAATGGGCAAAAGGGGAAACACAAAGATGTCACAGCTATCTGAAAAGGAGGCTTTAAGGAATAAATTAAGAATGGCATACCATATGCCTCAGGAAGTGGACGGCAATCAGTTGGTCAACTACAATCATATCATATCTATATGTTTAATATTAAAACTATCAGCATGGAAAAACACATTGACAGTGACAAGTCACACTGCTACTTATTTGAAATTTCAGATTATATGCTTTGGTATGGATCCAGTGGTACACCATGGCTTCACTAAAATACAGTTTTCAAACTGCTGCATGTTAACAAGAGGCATAAATTGCACATCCTAGTTCTTATCCCATGGACCATATGGAATTAAGTGGTGGATCAGAGCTTGCTCTCGTTCTTGTCCAAAACCCAAAGGAATAAATAATTTAAGGGTTATAAAGACTAGTGATTAAGTGGTTGGGATGTTACCTAACTCGAAGAAGGTTATGCATATAAAGATCTAATCAAAGAAATGTGCTAATGGTTATGTTTTCCTCTTCCTTCTTACATAAAAGTGAAAGTTTGCAACCCCATGGACTGTAACCCACCAGGCTCCTCTCTCCCTGGAATTCTTCAGGCAAGAATACTGAAGTGGGGTGCCATGCCCTTCTCCAGGGGATCTTCCAGACCGTGAGATCCACCCGGGGTCTCCTGCATTGCAGACAGATTCTTTATCATCTGAGGCATCGGGTTACGTATTACCAATTAAAGACCAAGAATGCACTGTGATGATATAAAAATATTTTTCTCATTGCCTAACAATCCAGCTTTATCACTACTAAGTCAGATGGTTTGTTAGCCCCTCTCCACATAGCTATCAATGATCCTTGCCTACTGATATTGACGCCTTTGTGCAGCCTTTTTGCATACTTACCAGGGTTAATCTGTATGACTAACAACATCTGGCAGAAGAGACAGGAAGATGATATATCACTGATGAAATCAAGTTATAAAAAAGACCACGATTTCTGTTTTGGCAAGCTCTCTTGCATGTATGTTTTCTTTTCCCTTCCTCTTTTCCTAGAAAGCCGTCTGCCATGATGTGAGCAGCCCACTGGAAAGGAGCTGACACCTCCGACCAAGAGCCAGTGAGCAATAAAAGCCAGTAAAACCAACAACCAGAGCAACGCGGAAACAACTTCTACAGCCCCAAGGGAGCCTTCAGATGCCTGAGAAACCAGGCTGCGCTGTAACTTCATGAGAAACCTTCAACCAGAACCACCCTATTATTAAATAATTGACTCTCACATGTCTTACCAAGAGACCCTGTGAGAGAAACACCGTTTGCTGTTTTTTTTTTTTTTTAAACTGGAGATAACTGCTTAACAATGTTGTGTTGGCTTCTGCCATGCAACTGATTCGAGTCGCCGTAAGTATACATACATACATACTCCCTCTTTAGCTCCCGGACCCTCTCCCACCCCTCCCGGCCGCCACGAGCACAAGGCGCAGCTCCCTGTGCTCTGCATCAGGCGCCCGCCAGCCGCCGGTTTACACAGGGTGACAAGCACGTTTCAGTGCTGCTCTCTCAGTGCATCCTGCCCTCTCCTTCCCCTCGCCATGTCCGAGGTCTGTTCTCTATGTCAGCATCTCTACTTCTGCCCTGCAAATAGGTTCCTCAGTACCATTTTTCTAGATTCCATATATATGTGTTATGAATAATATACAATATTTGCTTTTCTCTTTTTGACTCACTTCACTATGTCTAATAGGCTCTAGGTTCATCCACCTCACTAGAACTGACTCAAATGTGTTCCTTTTTATGGCTAATTATTTGCTGTTTTAAGCTGCTAAATTTTAGGACAATTTATTACGTAGTAATAACTAGTGAATACAAATGGCAAGAACTGGGATATATACTCTGTTCAGAAGCTGACAAACCAACCAGTTGATATTTTAGTGTTTTCAGAAGTTTATCATGCAAACCAATTTTAAAGTCAAATGAATCAGTGCTGGCTACGAATCTGCTTCATGCTTTAAACAAAAATTTAGCATTTTAAATTTCTTCTTTATTTTACTTACCACAATAAAGCCTCAGTTTTACCTTCACTGAAGATCCAGACAAGGTACAAAAAAAAAAAAATGTGTATGAAAGTGGAAATAACCTCTTTTCACTTGTAACAGAGCAAGTGTTTCAGTTGGAGATAATGGCTTACATGAATTCTGTGTAACACTGCATTAACTTGTTGTCATTACCATCATTATTAAACACAGCCAAACATTCACCATGTGCTCTACAGGGCACATGAGCTTCTACAAGACGTCACTGGCACCCTGTAGGAACACACCCAAAGAATTCAAAAGCAATGGCTTCTCATCTATACATGAAGGAAAAAAAAAAAACAAAACAAAACTTGATTGTACTCCATCAACTTACACATATGCAATGTAAGAATTAGAAGGTTCAGTTAATCTTTTTTTGAACTAGACCTCAATAAACATAAATGACTTTTGGAGATTAAAATCAAAAGTGATGCAGGAAATGCAAGAGAAATTCATCTGAAGGTATTAACTCAAAATTTTCCTTTACCCCTGAGCCATTCAAAAACTAAAAACCCTGGCTTCCCAGTCTTTCCAGCTATGTCCTTATCCTCTGCAATAACTATCAGACTGACACTTGAAGTTTTGGCAAGCCTACAGCATAAGAGTGGGTGGCTAGGGTGGGGGGTGCAGAGCAGAGGGGAGGGGAGAAACGGAAGGAGAGAGAGAGAGAGAGAGAGAGAAACAGACACATCTGGCCAGATCTTCAGCTGGTTTCTGAGTCTGCTTGTCCCTGCCTCTCCTGCTGTTTCTTCTGCTCCCGCAGATTTGATTAATGTCTATGAATTGGCAAAACTCTGGTTTGTAAGCAAGGCTGAGGGCTTTCCGTCCCAGCGAGGCTGAGGTATGGAGTTAATGAGAAGTGAGACTGTGGGGAATGAACAGAAACATGCCAATGTTAAAGTAATTGAGCATGAATATCAAACACTGACTTGGGAACAGTCTTCATTTGCCGATGGGAAGTCTGATCAGCTGCCAGGTGGATGGCGTGGGTGCACAGATCTGCATTCGTTGCTGGCCTCAGAATGTCCATCACAACAGCCACACTTTATAACCTTGGTACCTTGCTTCCTCGCCTAGATTCCTATTTCCCTTTTCTTCTCTTTCTTTTGTTCTTTTTCCCTCCCCTGCCTCACTCTCTTGCTCCTCCTTTACTTCCATCCTAAAAATGCTTTCTTTTTTCTTGTTTATGAATTTATCTCATCTATCCTCAAGCCTCACAAAGAATTTAAAGCTTCTCTCAATAATTGCTTTTTCTTTAAAATATGCATAATTTACTAATGCCAGTTCAGAATAACACAGATGATGATGGTGTGGCTAGAAGAATTGCTGATGCTATAATTTTCATTTTAAAACCCTTGCATTGTCCTCTAAAGCCAGTGAGAGTTTGAATTATTAATTAGTATAAGAACACTATTCTGTCTTCTATCATTCTCAAATAGTTTACTTGTATGTTCTTAAGTGGCAAGGATCTTTGGAAGATTTGCACAATAGTGACAAAATGAACACCTTAATAAGCTCTACATTATTACCAATTTCAAGTTTTAATGAAGTGTTATTCAGAAGAGTAATAATAATTTTAAGAAAACTGCTGCTGCTGCTAAGTCGCTTCAGTCGTGTCCGACTCTGTGCGACCCCATAGACGGCAGCCCACCAGGCTCCTCTGTCCCTGGGATCCTCCAGGCAAGAACACGGGAGTGGGTTGCCATTTCCTTCTCCAATGCAGGAAAGTGAAAAGTGAAAGTGAAGTTGCTCAGTCGTGTCCAACTCTTCGCGACCCCATGGACTACAGCCTACCAGGCTCCTCTGCCCATGGAGTTTTCCAGGCAAGAGTATTGGAGTGGGTTGCCATTTCCTTCTCCATTAAGAAAACTAAATATTTAAAAAAAAAACACCTTTGGTTCTAAAATTCTGTGGTTGTTGCTGTGTAGCTGCTAAGATGTGCCTGACTCTTTTGCAACCCCATGGAATTTCCCAGCCAAGGATACTTGAGAGGGTTGCCGTTTCCTCCTCTGGGGATCTTCCTGACCCAGGGATCAAATCCAAGTCTCATGTCTCCTGCTTTGGCATGTGGATTCTTTACCACTGAGCCACCAGGGAAGTCCTCTAAAATTCTAGGAATGCACCATAAGGCATTTTTACAAAAATTCATTTACAAAGATTTTTTTTTCACTCACAATACAAATGGACAAAATTTAAATGTACATCAGTTGGAAACTGTTTAAGTAAAATACAGTACCATTCATTAAATGAAATTTAAAATGATGTGTGAAAAATATATAACTAATGAAGATGTAGACAACACAGTATACTTTTAATGAGTCAAAAGCTATAAATTCATTTGATATATACATGCTTCGAAGACTAAGCATTAATGCTTATATGATGGCCACAGACTTTCTAAGACTGTACTTCTACTTGTCACTTTCTAAATTTCCATTTGAACCTGTAGGACAACTGCTAGAAAGAATACTTAAGTAACAAAGTAACTAAGAAAAACGAGTTTCTCAATCCCTACACATACAACAAGGAAAACAGAGGAAAAAAAAGAAAAAAAAGGAAAAGCAATCCCATAAGACCTGAAATATAAAAGTGCTACTGGTTTACCTTAATAGCGTAGTATTCTCTAACTTCAGGCCTAATAGAGTCAAAGTCTCCACTGATGAATTCAGGCAGAAAGCTGAAAGAAAGAGTTCCAAGTAAGTCAGTTATTTAAGACTATTTAGTAGCTAACCTTTAAAGTTATGATTATAAGAACCAGAGAGAGAGCTAAGGTACTCAAAAGGAAAAAGAAACAGTCTATTTTCAGAGTGAATGGGATGTTATATCTTATGCACTTAATTTTCACTTAGAAAGACTGAGGGGAATTCCAGGTATTGAAATAATGTGTCAATTTAGTCTATCAGGCAATATTTATCTTGCTTAAAAAAAAAAAAAAAAAAAAAACAGATGAAGATTAAAGAAGATTACTGCTTTAACAAAAGCTCCCAGTTCAAAACCCTAGCACAGGGACTCTCAGTCTTTGCATAGTACTTTCTACAAATAGACAACTGTGACATTTTACCTTCATATCAGTTCAAAACTTTCAACAGATTTTAACGGAACAATTGATAATGAGAATGAGGCATTTTTGTAGCACATAAGTCAGTTCAAAAACATTTTCCAAACAGCCTACTGACATATTTCTAGAAATAGGAGTCTTCTAGTTTTGTCTGCAATACCACAAAGATCACAGTTACTAAATAGGAGAGGATTCTCCAAATGGATGCTTCTAATTCTATCACAATTACCTTTTTTCTCTTCCCTACCATTTTTCAGAACTCCTTTAGGAAAACCTCCCTTACTGTATCTACATAAGCCATCCTTTCCTATTATAAGACATCTGTATGACCTGGTAGAATTTCTTCCCACTAAAAATGCCTAACTGTGGAGAAATAAAACACCCCTGGACTTCTCAGTACTCCTGCCAAAGGCCCTAGCTTCTGAGCTTCCAAAGTATATATGAGATAAAGAAGAGAATGCTTGCTTTCATGTCTTCCAGAAATATTCTGCTCTTCACATACTAACCATAAAAACTGTATACTATCATGTAAGAAATGAATCGCCAGTCTATGTCCGATGCAGGATGCAGGATGCTTGGGGCTGGTACATGGAGAGGACCCAGAGAGATGGTATGGGGTGGGAGGTGGGAGGGGATTCATGTTTGGGAACGCATGTACACTCGTGGTGAATTCATGTCAATGTTTGGCAAAACCAATACAGTATTGTAAAGTAAACTAAAGTTAAAATATAAATTAAAAAAAAAAAAAAAACTAGATCCAGCTTTTTATCCCATTAATTGCTTTGATTAAAAAATCCTAATCTAACTTCTGTTATGTCTTCTCAAGATGGCCAGATTATTACAGAAAGAAAAGGTCCCTAGAGACTGAATATTACTGCTGGCTGTTATAAGTTCAAAGAGGTAAAGCCCAGAACCTAGAGACATCGCTGGGTCACAAAAGACAAGACACAGGGAGACACCTTTCTGCTGGAGAGATTTCAGTGATACAAAAGTGGGCTGGGGTTAAGATTCAGGCCCATAAAATGTCCCCAGAGAGCCTTTCAAGAAGGGCGAAGCACCGCTGCCACCACCCCACTTAAGAGTTGAGGGGAAATCTCATTTCCTCCTCTTTCAGATATGAATATGCGGCTATTCGTACAGGACCGCTGATCTGCAGCTGCATGAGTCAAGGGTTTATAAAAACTAGAGAAGAGAACTCTGACTCAGAACACCTCGTGGACACATTCAGGATAATATTCATAAAGAGGAGTATTTAAAAACCCATCACTGACCTTGTTCTTTTCTAAGATGATTTTAAGTTCTTAACCCAATTGATGTGCTGCAGTCCATGGGGTCGCAAAGAGTTACCAACGCCTTAGTGACTGAACAACCACCACCCAACTGGAACTGTTAATTCTTAGGCCAACTCTGTCCATGTTGGACCAACGCTTCTTTGAGCTATTCATCTTCTTAGGGCTAAACAGTTAAGAGGAAGTCCTTCCATAGAGTTCTGTACCACATACACTGCATAGATTTGTCTTTTCATTAAACATTAACACTTACTTGTTAAAATTTTCAATCAATTGATTTCAGAAATGTTCACTGAACATCAAACCATGTGCAGAAGCAATAGTTCACTCAGAATAAGGTGAAATTGGGAAGTAAAATACCTAGGTTTTTAAATTACCTTGCCTGGTTTGAATATTTTCCTACAAACTTTTCTTCTCAAAATGTCCCTACTATAGTTATCTATGATTTTCAATTTCATTTTATACCTGTTTAGACAACTCCCTTCCTGATATCTTACTTAGGACTAAAAAAAATAGACTGTTAGTTTGTATCACTTCTTTTTCCTGTTGCAAAATTTCTTTCATTTTCACAGTTTCTTCCAAATGCCTCCACCTACCACCATTTAACTATAAAAGCATTAGTCGCTGTCTCGTACAACTCTTTGCAACCCAATGGACCACAGACCACCTGGCTCCTCTGTCCATGGAATTCTCCAGGCAAGAATACTGGAGTGGGTAGCCATTCCCTTCTCCAGGGGATCTTGCCAACGCAGGAATCAAACCCGCATCTCCTGCATTGCAGGCGGATTCTTTACCATTTGAGCCACCAAGGAAGCGCCATTCAACCGTACATAAATTAAAACACACATGGACCACAGACTATTCATACTTCCTATGGTCTGAATGTGCATGGCCCCCTCCGATTAATATGTTGAAACCCTAATGCCTAAATGATGTTCTTGGGAGGTGATTAGTTTAAAATGGTGGAGCTCTCATGAATATATGAGTGCCCTCAGAAGAGAAACCGCAGAAAGCTCTCTTCCCCTTCCCATCATCTGAGAACACAGTGAGCAGACAGTCTTCTATAAAGCAAGGAGCAGACATCCCCATGCAATGACTCTGCCGGCACTCTGAACTTGAACTTCCCACCCTCCAGAACTGGAAGAAGTGGTTGTTATTTATAAGCCATCCAGTCTATGGCATTCTGTTAGAGCAACTTAAAAGTATCGAGATATTGCTGGAAAGGATAAAAGGAGTCAGGCCTCCAGTACCACAACTGTCCTCCTAAAGAACTGAAATCTAAGAAGTCAAGTGAATTTGGCCAATACTTCACCATGTAGAGAAGCCATTTAAACTTAGGACTCTGGTTCTGTGCAGTCCAAATCATGCAACTTTCTAATAAGGCTGACTCTACGTTCCTCTACAAAGTTTAGTCCTTCGGACTAAATCAATTTGGTCTAGAATCAATTTGGCAGTTTCTGAATACTATATTTTTTGACAGTAAATAGAAATGAAAAATAAAGGCTAATAAATGCAGTCAGCTGAACATCTATCCCCTTAGGATACATCATCTTAAAGAGTATTAGATCTTTTTCTTACTCAATGATTAATAAAGGAAAGCAATCATGCAAATTCACTTATATAATCTTGCAAAATATTAACAGGAAAGCAAAATTAAACAGATAAAAAATAAGTTCAGAAAACTTTTAATATAATTTTCTCCAGTGTAACACAGACGCTTTAAAAAATGAATGAGGATGCATACTTCTAAGATGACTCATGGCAAAAGTACACCTGGTTTACATGCTGATATGGCTAAAATAATTATAACTTATTCTGATATAATGTACTAGTTTTTGAAACTTCCTGAAATGTACCATCATACATTGCAATTAAAAGCCCATGTGACACTGTCTGAGGCAGCTGTGGCCAAGCACCTGGGTATCCTGAAGAGGTACTTATTGCGGATGACACTTCACAGATGTAAAGGAATTGTACTGATATAAAAGACAGTGTACACAAAAGATAATTTTCAGAACTATTTGGGGACTGACTTCAGAGAGCAAGTAAGTGATAAATGGCAAATGGTTTTGTGTCTTGTTATGTACAGCACTCAAGTGGACCTCTCCTTGGTATCCTCAAATCTACCAGCACTGACACATAGTATTAAGATCCATCCCATGTAATAATTGGGAGGAGGTTGCTACATGATGAAAACATACCTAGTCATAGTGTGTTAGAATACAACTGCCTTTCAGAAAACTTTTTCTGATACCAGTAAAGAAGGCTATCCCTCCACAGAGGTTTCTCTGCTCCCAAGGAACATACAACCACTCCCTTTCTATAGCAATGAATCTCTTACTTTCCATTTCATTACAAGCAGTTTCTGTAAATGTATTTTAGCTTCTACCAGACTAAGCTCTTCGTGCAGGAGCTCTCTGACTGATCTTGGTATTGCTCAAAGCACCAAGTACATAGATGCTGATAATAACATCATAATGTGAGAAGGCAAAGGAGGAGAAGCAGGGGGGTTGGGAGATGAAAAGAAGTAGGAGGGAAAAGCAGAAAAAGGAGGGCCAGGGGAAAGATGGCAGGGGCAAAAACAGGAATGCAAAGAATTAGGGGAAAGGAGGGAAGAAGCGGAAAAGGAGAGGTGGGGAGAAAATGGTAAAAAGGGAAGAGAAAGGCCAGAAGAGGAACAAAAGGGAAAGAGAACAGTGGAAAAGCCCAGGGAAAACTTTCAACATAAACTTACTGGGATGTCCACTCCCTAATTCTTAGCTTGTCCACAATATTTAACTTTTCTGAGCTTCATTTCACCTTATGTAAAATGAGGATAATTTGGAGTGCTTGTGAGGATTAAGAGTTAATATATGTAAAGCACTTAGAAAATGCCTGGCACACAGTAAGCAGGATTTAAGCCATTCAGTTAAAATAAAATTTATGACTAGAGAAGCTAACTCACTTGCTCGAGGTTAGAAGGCTAATAAGTGCTAGAACCAAATTTCACACCCAGGCGGCACCATCTTTATTCTCTAACAGCCATGTCTACAGCCTTCCAGACACATACATTTACGAAATGGAATAAAAGTTTCTTATGGAGAAAGTTCTCTACATAACTGCCTTATCCTCCTGCTGATTTTATTAATCAGTGCTAATTTGGCCAACCTGTATATATGATAGAAGTAGCACTGAGACAGAAGAAAAGGAGGATTTGTGATCCTTGCTATGAAAGGGTAGGATCTTGATTAAAGAAATACATTAGGAGGAGAAATTTTGAAAATAGTGTTGAAAAAGAAGAGGGCTCCAGATACAAGGAAAAAAAAAAAAATGGTACCCTGTCTAAAGACACAGGACTTGATCATTTAAAGATCTGAGCTAATATTCTCTGCAAAACTGCCTAACTTAACAGCAAAGAAAAAAACCCAAGGGTGATCTAAAAAACAGTAAGTAAAATGGTACCACATTTTGACTGTGTTTATAGATGCCATCAGTTCAACTGTTTTAAGTCTCTAATAACAGTATGAAAGATATTTAAATATGGATGGTCCCTGACTTACAATGGTTCAACTTAAGACTTTTTGACTTTACAGTGGTGTGACAGCAACAAGCATCTAGTAGAAATGAGACCTCAAGTTTTGAATTTTAATCTCTTCCCAAGCTAGTGAAATGAAGTACAATGCATACTCTCTCAAAGAAGCTAGGCAGAGCCCAAGCAGCCACAAGATCACAAGGGTAAGCAACCGACACAATCAAACCCATCCTGTTTTTCACTTTCGGTACAGGACTCCATAAATTACGAGAGACATTCAACACTTTATAATAAAACAGATGTTGTATTAGATGATTCTGCCCTACTCTAGGTTAATATAAGTGTTCTCCTCCTTTCTGAATTGAAGGATTACCTTGCCTGGCAAAGGAAAAACTTCATTGCTACACTTCCATTAGAATATGCAATTTTACTTCTCCCAAAATCCTGGCCCTTATTTGCAATCTGTCCTACTTGTACATCCAGCCGGAGCTGCATGGTAATGAAGGAGCAGGGTGAGTGCCCAGTTATTCCATACCATAAGCTATCAATCCCTAGGCACGCTCTACTTATGCTTCTAGGTTTGTGACTTATTTTAATGAATAGAGAAGCGGTAAAGAGAGGCACAATTATGAAATCATATGAGAGTTCTTAAAAGTACATTTCATTCTAGGCAGTAAACACACAAACAAATGAATATTCAACTCTGAAACTGAGCACTCTAACTCAAAATACACAATGTAAATTTGATGGATCAGCCCATGACAGGAGAATTAACCTCTCACTGTAACCACTTGAAGAATCAGAAAAAAAAAAAAAAAAAAAAAGTGAAACAATGGTATTCAGACAGTGGAAAGCAGGCAGCTCAGGCCAGTGACTGCTGAAAAATGGGAAACAAATAAGATGAGCCCTCTTATTCCTCAGCCTTCTTCCTGGAGGCAGTTTCTAGCTTAGGTCAAAATGAGGGAAAACTCAGAGACCTGCAGCCTGACTAGAGGAGACCAAGATTAATTTTAAGGAAAGCTGAAGAGCTAGAAAAGGTAGAAAATGGAACCATAGGGAGAAAGATAACTCCAGAAAGCTTCATTCCTGGTGAAAATGCTATGAAGACTCTTGAAATGACAATAAATGATTTTATCAACTAAGTTTATCAACATGGGCTTCCCTGGTGGCTCAGAGGTTAAAGCGCCTGCCTCCAATGCAGGAGACCCGGGTTCAATCCCTGGGTCTATCTACATAAACTTAGTTGATAAACTAGTGGAAGGGTTTGAGAGGACTGACTCCAGTTTTGCAAGATGCTCTCAGTCAGTTTAGTCACTCAGTCGTGTCCGACTCTTTGTGACCCCGTGGACCACAGCATGCCAGGCTTCGCTGCCCATTACCAACTCCCAGAGCTTGCTCAAACTCATGTCCATCAAGTCAGTGATGTCATCCAACCATCTCATCCTCTGTCAACCCCTTCTCCTGCCCTCAATTGTTCCCAGCATCAGGGTCTTTTCCAATGAGTCAGTTCTTAGCATCAGGTGGCCAAAGTATTGGAGTTTCAGCTTCAACATCAGTCCTTCCAATGAATATTCAGGACTGATTTCCTTTAGGATGGACTGGTTGGGTCTCCTTGCAGTCCAAGGGACTCTCAAGAGTCTTCTCCAACACCACAGTTCAAAAGCATCAATTCTTCGGCACTCAGCTTTCTCACACATCCACACGTGACTACTGGAAAACCTTAGCTTTCCTTAAATGGACTTTTGTCGGCAAAGTAATGTCTCTGCTTTTTAATATGCTGTCTAGGTTGGTCATAGCTTCTCTTTGAAGCAGTAAGTGCTTTCAATTTCATGGCTGCAGTCACAATTTGCAGTGATTCTGGAGCCCCCAAAAATAGTCTCTCACTGTTTCCACTGTTACCCCATCTATTTAAGAGCATCTATAAGCAAGATGCTCTACTGTGGGTAAGACGCTGTCAAACAACATTGTATGCTGCAGAAATTGTTCAAGAAAGGAAGAGTTCACTGATGTGTCAAACTTCATGGTTATTTCATTTTAGGAAATGGCCACAGCCATGCCAATCTGCAGCAACCACCATGCTCATCAATCAACAGTCATCGTCACTGAGGCAAGACCCCTCCACAAGCAAAAAGACTGAGTCACTGATGGCTTAGATGATGGCCAGCAATTCTTAGCAAAAAATAAAAAATTATTTCTGGTATATATATTACATTTTAGGAGCTTCACTGGTGGTTCAGTGGTAAAGAATCTGCCTACAATGCCAGAGACACAAGTTCAATCCATGGATTGGGAAGATCCCCTGGAGTAGGGAATGGCTACCCACTCCAGTATTCTTGCCTGGAGAATTTCATCGACAGAGGAGTCTGGTGGCCCTACAGTCCGTGGGGTTGCAAAGAGTCAGACAGGACTGAGCGACCAACCACACACGTTATATTTTAAGACATAATGCTATTGCACACTCAACAGACTACATGTAGTAACTACATACAGGCTACACATGTAACTTTCACATGCACTGGGAAATCAAGAAAGACATGCAACTTGCTTTGTTACAGTATTTGCTCTATTGTAATGGTCTGGAACCTAAATTATGTATCTCTGAGTTATGCCTGTGTTTATAGTAGGTATGTACATTCTTTCTCAACTGCACATGGAATATTCTTCACAATGGACCATATTCTAGGCCACGGTCCAACATTTTTTTTTTCTTAAGGACCTTGTCAGCATGTTAGCTTCTGTGGGCTCTATGACCAACCTAGATAGCATATTCAAAAGCAGAGACATTACTTTGCTGACTAAGGTCCGTCTAGTCAAGGCTATGGTTCTTCCAGTAGTCATGTATGGATGTGAGAGTCGGACTGTGAAGAAGGCTGAGCGCCGAAGAATTGATGCTTTTGAACTGTGG
This sequence comes from Redunca redunca, assembly GCA_006410935.1. Classification (NCBI taxonomy): domain Eukaryota; kingdom Metazoa; phylum Chordata; class Mammalia; order Artiodactyla; family Bovidae; genus Redunca; species Redunca redunca. The sequence continues at coordinate 148,648 of SJYQ01002244.1, forward strand.
TGTTGGAGAAGACTCTTGAGAGTCCCTTGGACTGCAAGGACATCTAACCAGTCCATTCTGAAGGAGATCAACCCTGGGATTTCTTTGGAAGCAATGATGCTAAAGCCGAAACTCCAGTACTTTGGCCACCTCATGCGAAGAGTTGACTCATTGGAAAAGACTGTGATGCTGGGAGTGATTGGGGGCAGGAGGAGAAGGGGACGACCGAGGATGAGATGGCTGGATGGAATCACGGACTCGATGGACGTGAGTCTGAGTGAACTCCGGGAGTTGGTGATGGACAGGGAGGCCTGGCGTGCTGCGATTCATGGGGTTGCAAAGAGTTGGACATGACTGAGCGACTGAACTGAACTGAACTGAATGTCTGTGTTGCAACTATTTAACTCTGTCATGATCAAGAAAGTGGCTGTAGAAAATAGGAAAACAGCAGTATGGCACTGCTATGTTCCAATAAAGTGTCACTTACAGGTGTCTGGCCTGCAGCCTATGGTTTGGCCAACTCCTATTCTGGGCCGAAAGTAAGACTCAACAGATTTAACAGGATTGAAATCAAACAAAGTATATTCCATGACACATAATGTTCTCTCTTCTCACTTGCTCAAAGTCATCAATTATAAATCAGTACTACGTGGAATGAGGTATGACCACAAAGAGAATAAACTATTCGAGACTCTAAAACCTCCATCTATACATACACAATAAAACTGCTATTAAAGAAATTCAATCATATGCCATTAAAGTAGGCTATGGATTTCAATTTTTCTAGATATATTTTATCCTACTTATTATTTACACTAACAAACTGCCCTACTAAATTAAATTACGTAAGTTTGAATTACATTTAACATTTATTTATATATACATAATGCAAGTATAATCAATTCAATTTTATAATATTTTATAGTTCAGGCACACCTCAATTACTGAAACACATACATTTTAGAAATTAATTTTCTCACTGAAAAATGTATAATTTCAAGTGTGAATCAGGACACAAAATGTTACAGATATTATTCTTTTTTTTTTCTTTTAAAATTTTTATTTTAATTTTAGTTTACTTTACATTACTGTATTGGTTTTGCCAAACATTGACATGAATTCACCACGAGTGCACAAACGTTCCCAAACATGAATCCCCTCCCACCTCCCACCCCATGCCATCCCTCTGGGTCCTCTCCTTGCACCAGTCCCAAGCATCCTGCATTCTGCATCTGACATCAACTGGCGATTCGTTTCTTACTTGATAGTATACATGTTGCAATGCCATTCTCCCATCTCATCCCACCCTCTCCCTCTCTCTCTCCCCCAGAGTCCAAAAGTTCTCTCTATAGATCTGAGTCTCTTTTCTTGTCTCGCATACAGGGTCATCATCCCCATCTTTCTAAATTCCATATATATGCGTTAGTATACTGTATTGGTGTTTTTCTTTCTGGCTTACTTCACTCTGTATAATCGGCTCCAGTTCCATCCATCTCCTTAGAACTGATTCAAATGTATTTTTTTTAATGGCTGAGTAATACTCCATTGTGTATATGTACCACAGCTT